>MU123774.1:118303-155576 GCA_014904935.1 Melanogaster broomeanus | reverse complement strand
GCGACAACCACGCAGTAACTCAGACGACAACACTATAGGCTGCCATGACGGTATAGCGATGCACGAACAACTCACGCAGTCGTGATACAACCTATCCATGCTGATGCACAGAGACCAGAGTGCATAGTTATTTATTGATAACTGACGCAACAAGGACCCAGCCACGTCACAACAATGAAGACCAAGCACTTATCGCAGCTGTGGCATCCAGTGTCTTCGTGCTCAGCGTCCGGCAAAATCCAGCTGAGCAACGTGAATTCACTGCACTCACCAATGGCAAGACATGGCTCATCGGTGGTTCAGTGGATACAAATGAATTGTTTCTTGGAGGTCGCAACTCCAACAACTGTCCATCTCGTCGTCCCCCCTGGCGAACCTATACAGTTTGTTGATCACGTAAGTCTCCCACTCGCATTGTGGCCCAACACAGCCTAATCCTGTGTACAGACGACGTCAAGATGTTGCGCATGTCAATACACGCTAAGCATGCCATGCACCCTAGGTTCTCGGGGTGCAGCTGTGATGATGACGATGCCTCGTGCCATGTTCTGCATGCCCGACGTGCAGTCATGGCAACGACATGTGCGCACACAGTTGGAACATAGTACTTTTCTCATTATTTTTTATTTACAACTTAGCTTACTATGGTAGCTATTCTGTCACCACAATTGCATGATCATACATTGACTTTGACCTGATCGAGGTCAACTAGGTCGAAGTCAAGGTTAACACTCAAGCTTGTAGTACAGGAGCTGTAGTGGTGAAGGGTCATAGTTCCCTATATCAAGCCTGAGCCCCACATCCTGGCCCGGCTTCGGATTTGAGTAGGCCCAAGCCCTCTCAAGCCGGGCCCGATGCATCACTAACTGCCGTGACAGCGTCGAAGACAGTGGTTACGAAGGAATGGCTCAAGAAAGGTCTTGGACAAGATGCTGGCTACCTCGCTGATGTTTCCATCCACCATAACCATTAGATAGTATTAAATATGATTACCCTACAAATACATTATGATACCATTATGTTACGAGTAGATACTTGTCGAGGAACTGTTGATACAATACTATTATAATATATTACTCCGTAAAATTTATTATAATAGTATCTGTACAGCACTAGGTCACATCTGAGAACGACGCTGGCAGCATTAATGCCGACATCCAATCCAACGGCTAAACGTCGTCGCCCGTCGTACACGCCTACAACCAAGGTCCAAAACACCCAAAACAGCTCACCCGCGCTGCAACCGTGCCCGAAACTGCACACCTACCCCCGAGATGGCTCCCTGGCCCGAAACTTCTTACTCGTGCCTCAGCATGCCTTACGTGTCGAAAACGGATCCAGCACCTCATAAGGACTTATCGCCTCAAAAATCATTGGGCCTCATAACGGAATCACAGCCCCACAGACGGACCCGTCACCTCAAGCGACCCCACTGTCTCAAAAAGGACCCGACGTGTCGGGGATGGGGCCACGCCTCAAAATTGGACCTGTCGCCTCAAGAGCAACCCCGCTGTCTCAAAAGTGGACCCGAAGTGTCGAAAACGGGCCCACCGTATCACAAACGGACCTGACGCAGACGTGTCGGGGACAGGCCCAGCGTCAAAATCAGACCCACTGCCTCGAAATCGGACCCGTTGCCCCCGCCGTCCCAAAAGTGGACCAAAATAATCATGTCGCCTCGAAAGCGGACTCGCTGCATCAAAATGGACCTGCTGGCCCAAATACAACACCGCCGTCTCAAAAGCAGACCCGAGTTGAAACGTTGACCCACCGCATCACGAATGGACTCGTCGCCTCAAAAATGGATCCCGTCGCCTCAAATAATCCCGCCGTCTCGAAAGCAGACCTGACGTGTCGAAAATGGAGCATGACTTCTACCCACGCGTTTTTTTACCCCATCCACACGTTTTTCACCCCACCGCTCGTTTCTATTCCCATTTATTCAGCCCCAGCTTGTTTCTGAAATTATGCTGTATTGTGTAGTTGCTAGTAGCTAAATATGAAACATCTTCTCCCTCATACTGGTGGGATCAGAGTCAGACGAAGATATATAGGCATTGTGAGCCCTGTTGTAGTGGACTTACAGTTCTGTACAGCTCAAACCAGTTTGCTGAGGGCGCGCCGCGGCGCAGTGGCACAGCCGGAACTCCGAGTCTCCAATAATATATTTCTGCGTACTACCCTGAAATTTGATCTACATATCAGCGGTTTTCGAAGTCCTGTGATCTGCGGTTACCTTGGTATAGTGTTTTGTGACGTGACCAAGAGCACGGCTGTCCTGCTTTCCATACTCGTCAGGGGGCTGCCGCTACCCCAACCGCTGCCCTTCCAGGATGACTATTCCAGGATGACTACCAACCAGTGCTGTCCACATTATTGGTTATGTAAAAATATATTTTGGTTATAATTGATTATTCTGAATAAAATATGGCCGACCGCTACCTCTCATGAATATAATATAATGGATTACAGTTCGATACAATACGGTTTCAATACATTATAGATGTGGTATTTAATCAATAATCTTGGTGGATAAAAGATGGCCGAACCTCAGTGAAAACTGGCCATCCTGCCTGTCAATGAATGTTATCATATGTTTTGATGGTATTTGTCTGTTTATTTCTGCGTGTGTCTGATCGAAGTCACGGTACTCGTAGATTATCATTAGATTTGCCGATGCCATTGCCATCTTGCAACGATGCTCTTGAGCTGCCTTCATTGTTGCGAGCGCACTCGTCAACTGCACCATTTCACCTAATCCTTGCCAATGCCAACAGGTAAGTTGTGTTTGACGCTGTTTGAGTTGCCTCGCACCATCCCGATCTTCGCCAACTCACTTCTCCTTGCCCCACAACCGTTCTGTCTCTCGCCTCGTCGCCGTACCATCACTGAACACCTACCTACCACTTCCCAGAAAACTGAAACTTGGCCCACTATCAAGTCTAGGTGGGCTAGTTCTTACCGTCTTTTCCTCAGTGGTACTACAATATACATATTGTAGGCTGCATATATGGGCCTGGATGAGATAGTCGCCCTGAAGGAGAGTCGGACAACGACGTGACATTATAAACGCGGCACCACCGACGGCACGGCACAGCCGCGACGCGCACCATGACCATGACTACGACGACATACAGTGGCAGCGACAATGACAAACTGGCACAATAATTTACACCACGAGACGACGCACGCAGCCACGATAGAGGCAAGCGCCTTTTTTTAACTGATGAGTAACTAAATAAAGCACTCGCCCAGCCTTGATAACTTGAAAACAACATGGCGGCCACAGACGACACGCCATAGAACGTGACGAGCGCCCCACGCACAGCAGCAACAACAACAACAACGCAACGCTCAATGCATACTATCTTACAATCGCCATTCACTCACCTGATACATAGAAATGCACCTTGCTCCAGCGAAGCTCCAGCAATGAAATGAGGTGACGCATGATGCGTGTCAGGCTGCAGCGCCGTAAGTCGTTTCGTTCATCACTAAGTACTAAGTAGTACTTCCACAGCGACGACGACCACGCGCCTCCCATACACATGCACAGCGACTCACGCCACGCTCAAAATGCGCCTCGCTGACAACTCATGCGTCCATATGCAGCCAGGCCGCCGACGCACCAGCACACGCACCCTCGACAGCGACAACAACAAATGGTAACATAGCGGAGACCCGGCTGCGAGCCCAAGGCGGTAGCAGCCCGCAAGTAATTTTATTTGGTAACAACTAACTACTCACGCAGTCGCGATGGTCACGCGTCCTACGCAGCACCAAAACGCCCCATTCCCCTACGTACAAAACACCAGACGAACGTGAGTGCATGCCCTTCAGCAACAGGGGCCACGGCATACTTGAGTTTGCTTGGCCCGCTCAAGAGTGGATCCATCAACCTGATGGCCCGCGCGTTGGCCCAACGGAGCGTTATGCGAGCCGGCGCACACCTATGATAGGATGTCTGGGATTGGTCCATAATAATGGTGTCTCTATCCATTAAGTATGATTACTTACGAATACTTACAGTTACGATTCAAATATGATACCCATATGATAGAATACTCTGCCTGGAACCCCGATACAATATCAATAAAATAAAATAACCCCCCAGAAATATTATAATCATAATTGGCCAGCACTGCTACCAACTAAGCGTCGGCTAGATAGGGAGTGAGATTCCGACGCCTCACGGATCGAGGGGGAGACCCCGTCTACGGTTGGTTCAACAATTGGGAGGGAATGGTGGTGGGAGGAGGTCTTCTGCGCCAGGTAGAGATCGCGATGATGTACCCATGAACAAGGTTCGAATTCATGCCACCAGACTGGCCGGTCAAGAATGGCAGCTTTCGGCCTTTGCCATGCTGGACATTTTCGCTCCATCCATGCAGCGGTAATAACCCGCACTTGTGGGAACTTTTAGATGATACATAATCCAAAGGCTTACAACCTGACGCTGGGCACCATAGAAATAAGTTAAATACTCTATCTGGTCTCCCCTTTACACATATTCCGTATCCACCTTGTGTGGCTCTTTGTCACGGTTGTCTCGTGAGGTGGAATCGCTGACAGCAACGCGTGAAACATCGATCCTTATTACTTGGCTAGACCTCTGCTCAAGCGAGGGCGACAATGAGTCCATGCGTCGCTGAAACGCCTTCATCGGGATATGCACTCACCGTGGTCGAGTTTTCGACAGATGAGAACTCGTGAACTTCGGGCGATCCTGTACGAACTTTCTTTCGGCGATTCAGTCTGTAGGAATGTGGTGAGTAAATACGCAAGTCCGTCGGACAGCTTCACCCACGCGGTGAGTAGGGAATTGAGGTAGACTAAAATTTTCGACATCAATTCGGGACATCATCAATATTGCCATGAGCTCCACTCACTGCCTGTTGAAATCGAATAAATGCCTATCCAGACGACTGTGAAGATCCAATCGTAAGTCTTAGCCTTGTTACTGGTGGATGTAACCTCGTACAGTTTTGCATGGTCAAGAACTTCAAGGAACATCAGTGATCATCTTCCGTTCACGAATGGCAGAAACTTACACAGATGAGTTGTACGACCTCCGTAAGGCTACCGATGCATTGAGTTCAGTGAGGCTAATACTAGGAACCCGCGACAACTCACCCTGTCGCCAGGCCTGTTTCTATGTCCAAGGAACACAGATCAAATCGCAACTTCAGGACAGTAAGTATGTACGAACCTATGGTCCAGATTATGATTTTATTGACCAGGAGTGAAGTACTTGTGGACAAGGGGGTAAATGAAAAACATCCAAGGTAATGTGACCTTGAAAAAAAGCTTACCTTGGGTGAGCGGACTTCCTTTGATTGCACAGATGGTAACACAGCCCAGCCGTGATACTAAGGTCACAGACTGCGGATACAACGAGGAGTGCGGTGATCGCTCCACTCCATGTATGTTCATAGCTCATGACATCCGTCATCGAGAAGCCAACAACACCAACGAGGAAGACAAGTACAATGCGTGTGACAGCGAGCGCGAAACAGAAGATGGGTAAAGGAAGGGAGTTGGATAGCCTGTAAAGACGGTAGGTGAAGAACGACTGACCCAAATCAATCAGGATCGCTGTCGAGAGATGGTGACATCCAACGAAACATTACCTGAACCCCAAAAGCAGTGAAGGGGCTGAGGATGACGGCGACATCGGATGAACGAGGTAGGGATTTGAGGGTCTGTGGCTGACCGTAGTTCGTGATGGTCATAGTGTACGCGGCAACGCACATCGACACGACGTGCGCGGTTTGCAGCATGCTTGACTGCTATCAGTGTGTCATAGTTATCGAATACAATTGAATACTAACAGCTCGGAGACAACCTGCTCATATCATTGTCGCCGATAGGTCGCAACCATGATAACAATTCACTCACGAGTGTCTTGATGCCCCAGTGGTCCTTTTGGAAGTTTTCATAGTACACATATACCTGGACGAACGCACAACCAAGGAACAAAGTTGCCATATATGCACCTATTTCAACTGGGCCAAGGAAGAGATTCAAGTTGATTCCATCTATGATGCCGAGGCCGTCCATGGTGGTGGGGATGTGTGGGCGAGCAATTAGTGAGCTCTGGTTCTTTTAAGGATACCATAACTTGAACTTATCAGCGAGCCACTTCTGCCATTCAGAGTGAGGAATGAGGAATGATCTCATCATCAAGGACCCGCTACCATCATGGATCACGGGTGTGGGTGTGATGTCCCATGACAGTGGTACTATAAATGTGCGTGCTGTACTGGCACTTGAAACACAACTGCAGTGGCACCTGAAACAACCAAGTTGACTTCGTCCAACTCTTCCCACGCCCGCAGGTCATCTCTTGTATAAACTTATACAGTAGAGCTTATTTTGACTCGTGGACCCCCATTCATTGTCATTGTACATTGCCCTGAAATGAACTGTGTTTATTATCCACAGTAGTGACCATCCGTTACGAAACAGCGACGACAACCTGAAGAAGCTGTGGGCGCTGTTGAAGAGACATGGTTGACGGCTTTGATCGAGCATTGATGCATGATGGCCCACGAGCCTGTGTGGGTCTACGAGCATATTTAACTCATTACAGCCGCCAAGGCTCTCAAGCACAGAGTCATTTGATCGTCAAAGGTCCTGAGTCGGAATCTTCATGTGGAAACAACTATCTGCCCAACAGGCTGTCACGAAACTACTCGGATGTTCACACATTCACGGAATCGGGACCTTTTTATTCGAATAGAACGGCCCCGACCTTAGATAAGTCCTAGACACTGCCCATGCCTGCGGTCGCACACTGTACTATTACTAAGTTAGCATGTCTGGTGAGTCGGTGACCTTTGTAATGGCGATTTGTGGAATCATCATTCTTTGATTTCACCTGCATATAATTGGAATGTTGCATCTACAAAATATCTAACGCGAAGTTGATAGTCTATCCATTCCACGATGGCCACCCCTCCCGCACCAGAACACCATCCGTGGCTTTCAGACACGAATGCTAGCCTTCCGGCGTATACAAGGTCTATCCGAGTCTAACCCCATCCTCGTACTTCAATTCCTTGCTCAAGCCTTCGTGCATGATGCAGACATCTGGTCGATTCCGAACTGTTCGCTTACAGGTTCAGCAAGCTCGCTGCAGGGTAACTGATTGACCGATGGGTCCGCCACAACACCCGACGTCGTCCTCAGGGGCTATGACGTGTCGGCAGGCGTCAAGTTTCATTCCTCCTTTCCAAGTCAGACCTTCACACCCGTGCCTGAGGCGCGTTCGAGAGACTACGGTACTAGTCGAGAGTTCTGCTTCGTTCCATGCAGTAACTGATGTGTCTATTATATATCACTAGTTTCCACTGTCCTCTTATAGCTACATCCATCGACGATAAAGCTGCATGGGTGTATACGCCGGTCCAAGATGACTCCGATCGCGAGGCTTGGATTCAGAGAGCATTCGTCTTTAAAGCAGAGGCCCTGTTTTAGACTTCGAGGATTTTATCAGCTCCGTCTCCCTTACGAGGTTGACGGGCGATCATTCTTCTTCCGCTGTTGTGTCCGATACGCGAGCCCAGAAATCCTACAGACTCAGAGTCAGAGCCCAAAAGCATTACAAGTCAGGTAGCCCCGTGTCCAATACGGTCACGCAGCACCAAGTTTCAGAACAATATCCCACAGCCTCCTCTACCAGATCGAAACTCGATGAAATCATTCATACAGCCCAACTCCTGCAGATATCGCACCGCTTATATTATTTTTCCGAATTTGTCGACATATTGTTTACAACGGGCGTTTTACACAAACAAATACCAGATCATGTGGGCTTAAAGCATCCTGCTGGACACCCTCGGAACTAAGTTAAATGCTCTATCTGATCTCCCCCTTACACATACTCCGTCTCCACCTTGTGTAGCTCTTTGTCACGGCTGTCTCGTAACGGAGAGTCGCTGACAGCGACGCGTGAAACGTCGATTCTTATTGCTTGGCTAGACCTCTGCTCAATGGGCGGCCACAGTGAGTCCATGCGTCACTGAAAAGCTCTCATCGGGATGTGTACTCACCGTCATCGAGTTTTCGACAGATGAGAACTCGTGAACTTCGGGCGATCCTTTGCGAATTTTCTTTCGGCGATTCAGCCTGTAGGAACGTGGTGAGTAAACACGTCAAGTCCATCGAACAGTTTCACCCACGCGGTCAGTAGGGAATTGAGGTAGACTAAAAATTTCGACATCAATTCGGGACATCATTAAAATTACCATGAGCTCCACTCACTCCCTGTTGAAATCGAATAAATGCCCATCCAGATGTCTGTGAAGGTCACTCGTAAGTCTCAGCCTTGTTACCGGTGGATGTAACCCCGTACAGTTTTTCATGGTCAGGAACTTCAAGGAACATCAATGAACATCTCCCCTCCAAGAATGGCAGAAACTTACACAGATGAGTTGTACGACCTCCGTAAGACTACCGATGCATTGAGGTCAGTGAAGCTAATACTGGGAACCCGTGAGAACTCACCCTGTCGCCAGGCCTGTTTCTGTGTCCGCAGAACACAGGTCAAATCGCGACTTCAGGACGGTAATAATGTACGAACCTATGGTCCAGATTATGATTTTATTGACCAGGAGTGAAGTACTGTGTACAGGGGATTAACGAAAAGCATCGCAAGGCAACGTCACATCGAAAGCTTACTTTGTGTGAGCGGACTTTCTTTGATTGCGCAGATTGTAACACAGCCCAGTCGTGATGCTAAGGTCACAGACTGCAGATACAACGAGGAGTGCGGTGATCGCTCCACCCCACGTATGTTCATAGCTCATGACGTTTGTCATCGAGAAGCCAGCAATACCGACGAGGAAGACAAGTACAAGGCGCGTGACAGCAAGCGCGAAACAGAAAATGGGTAAAGGAAGGGAGTTGGATAGCCGGTAAAGACGGTAGGTGAAGAACGACTGACCCAAATCAATCAGGATTGCTGTCAAGAGGTAATGACATCCAAGAAACATTACCTGAACCCCAAAAGCAATGAAGGGGCCGAGAATGACGGTGATATCGGATGAACGAGGTAGGGCAATGAGCGTCTGTGGCTGACCGTAGTTTGTGATGGTCATAGTGTACGCGGCAACGCACATCGACACGACGTGCGCGGTTTGCAACACGCTTGACTGCTATCAGTGCGTCATAGTTATCGAATGCAAGTGAATACTAACAGCTCGGAGACAACCTGCTCATATCATTGTCGCCGATAGGTCACAACCATGATAGCAGTTCACTCACGAGTGTCTTGATGGCCCAGTGGTCCTTTTGGAAGTCTTCGTAGTACACATATGCCTGGACGAACGCACAACCAAGGAACAAAGTTGCCATATATACACCTATCTCAACTGGGCCAAGGAGGGGATTCAAGTTGATTCCGTTCATGATGCCGGGCCGTCCATGGCAGTGGTGGGGATGTGTGGGCGAGCCAATTGGTGAGCGCTGATGCGGCTTTTAAGGATACCATAACATTGGCGGGCTACTTCAGCCCATTCAGAATGAGGAATGATCTCACCATCAAGGACCCACTACCAGAATGGATCACAGGCGTGGGTATGACGTCTCATGATAATGGACATGCGGCGATACTAGCAAGTACTTGAGAAGTTGAGAATATAAATGGGCATCTCCCCTGAAATTACCATGGAGCAATGAAGCTCTCGCTATAGCCAGGACCCATCAGAAGAAAAAATAGTAACTAAGCGGCTTTGCAGGGAACCGAGGTCAGTGTTGTCCAATCGGGAGAAAGGGACAAAGTTTCCGAATCCGTGGTGGGTGTGATATATCATGTCGACATCATTACAATCATGGGAACCCAAAACAGTTGCAAAATAGATAGCACGAATTGTTGGTTCTAACTGACTGTTGCATCACACTAGAATACGTCGCTCACCCCTTACGACCGTTGTTTGTCGTCCAAGCATGCGGATGCCCGCTGGCAAAGTAAAAAATCTCGTGGGTTAACTCGTACAAGTATATCCAGGAGTCGGCGCCCCCAACATTGCAGCTGTCAAGAGTCCTTCGAGGTTTAGTTGCGGGATAGGGTTACGAAAGACTTACTGCCGAGGTACTGTGGGGACCCGCACTGTCCGGCAAAACAAACGAGTCAACGACTTGAAGTGATAAGTCTAAACGAAATTGTTCCGTAGTTGGCAGAATGCCACAGCTCGCGAAGTGCACGTTCAAACAAACGCACGCAGCATCGCCTCCCTCAACCAAATTTTAAAGATCTCCAGTGTCAGTTCAAGGGTAGACAACGTCAATATTAGATATAGCAGGGGCTTTTAGATGTCGTATCAAATCACCGTGAGACTTGTTGATGTCCCCTGTCTTGTGATTATCCCACTAGCACAGGATGCCAGGGGAAGCCGAACTAACATCCTTCAGGGACCGGGAGGCATATGGGAGTAGGATGGAGAGCTAGACTCGGGCCACGGCCAGGAGTGGCCTGTACTGTGGAAGTTAGAGTAACAGACCGAGTGGAAGCGGGGAAGCTTCGCCGTTCACCCGAGAGCTATGAATAGTCGAGTTGGTAGACCTATTGACGAGTGTGACTGGTTCATGACATAACGTGGTCAGAGCGTGGTCGTTTCTTCATCCCTAGATTGGCGCAAGGGACCCAAGAGGGACATGGGGCCGGCATCAGTGAAGTGATCAGCAAGACTAACCGTATTGGTACGTCGTACAGCCCGAGTAATATACAAACCAGGCTCAGTCCCAGGTGCGGTAGATCGCTGTCTTCACATAGAATTTGTTAGCCCAATATGTCAGAGTTGGTGGAGTATCTGAATTGGACCGATAAATCATGATATTACTGTTATCACAACTTAACTTACATGGTTAGACCGATCAATGTAGGGCACAGCCTCTGATGCACACTGTTAGTGTACATAGATTGTCCCGCCTCCTCTGGGCTCTGAGCCGCCGTATTATGAGCCGTTATTCTCAGCCTCTGCAAATCGTGCAGGTGCGGAGATCGGGGGAATGGGCTAACAGATATAACGCCGCGTGAAAGTTCACAAGACTATGCATGGCAGATAGTTCAACGCATAACACAGTCCATCACAGACTGAAAGAAGTGCTCAATACTGATGTATCCAATCAAAGTTTATAGATCCAGACATCTCCCACAGATAAGTACATCAGCTATGCCGACCAGGGTTGGTATTTGCTGAGAACGAATCAACAAATGGGCATACACGGTGGTATGTGCTCCAGTCGTCTGCATCAAGCCCAACGTAACCCGAGACAACGAGACGTCGACTGGGCTTAAGATGATTGGCGTTGCAGGAGTGGAGTGTCGATGGTTGTCGGTAATCTGTCCGAATGATGTCATGGTTAAGCTGTAGGCTACAGCACACAACGCTGCAGGATGCGCGACTGCTTCTGACGTCGATGTTTCGTTGTATTGACACTGTAAACAGATTGTCAGAAGAACCATGGTGCCATTGGCATTGATGACCTGTCTCATTGTCTACTCACCAGCGATCCCAACATGGTCTCTTGAAAGTCTTCTTCGTACAAAATACCTCGACTATCGCACAACCAAGTACAACCTGCCAACAATGCAACAGTTCAACTAGTCCAGCTGATAGAATTCAAGTTGATGGCATTCGTGGTGACATGGGACAAGCACAAGAGTGAGCGCTGCTGCTGTTAACGGACCGTAGCTCCGGTGCAGCGCAGCTTCAGATGAGTCAATGCGAATGCCGAATAAAGACGAGATGATTCAGTCACCCTAGCGAAAAGATGGGATTTGAAACATGGTTGTTCGAATATATGTATGCATGTGCATGCATATAGCATACTCACGATCAAGGACCGGCACCAAGGACTAGTACGGGCGCCAGTGCGATAAATAATTAATTCGCGTCCTCGATCCACCCTCAATCTGGTAGAAATCGTGCAGAACTTCCTTTCAAGGCGAAGATGGAATGATAGTGCTGCTATTATTACTAAAGACGGGATGATTGAAAGGACAAGGGTAATGAAATCTCGAACCTGTATGGCGCATGGTGGTCTAACAAGCTGTCCGAACCCAATGTCATTCGACTTCGAAGATGCAGCTTTATATCGTTGAAACGCCTGGATAACATATCCAATCACTGGCACTGCGGAGAGTAACGAAGCAGCCTTGGCCATTTGGCTCATTTTCGAAAGCAAATTACTTCCGTTACAAGCGGAGACCGAATTGGGTAACCTTGTCCCGCTCACCCCACAGCGTCACTGCACTCAAGTCACGCCAAGCGCGTACAAAGACGATGAATGTAAGTGCACTAGCGATTTAGGACTTCCGTGACGGCGAGCTCATCATATAATTCAATGCAGAACCTCCTTAGGACGCTGACAGAGAGTCAGGTCAAGGCGACTCCTGACTTGAAATTATTGTTGAACACTGTCAAGGATGCGAGAGTATGCAAAGCGTTTATACATTGCCACACCGGTCACCTGACACATATCATAGCGGCAGGGATACGACAATAAGGTGTCCGAGCCATTCTACGAGTCTCTCGAAGGGCTATTATATGACCTCCGGACAGTCACCATGGTACGTGCCATCCAGGTTCAAATTCTCGGCTCTCCTTCCTCAAGCGTACGACTAGGATAACCATGACGCAGAAGCTTTCCTGAAACCAGTTTTGAGGTCGGACGTTCCAGATTATTATGACGGTACGTCATGCAGCCCTGGTTCTCACACCGCCGCTCTCCTTATGCAAGAGGTCCGTTCCTTTCGCGCCACAGTGATAACCATGCCTATGGATTTTCAAACAATGCTCAAGAAGGTAAAGGCAAAGCAATACAAATCCAAGCGCGAGTTTAGGGATGACCTCGAACTCATCTGGTCGAATTGCTACACATATAATGGAACGGAGGTAAGTCCACCTGAACTCCGTCCTTCTCTGCTTCCTCGTTCATGCCTATATGTCGCTCAATCTTACTCCCTGAACTCTACGCGCTCTCGATCTCGCATTCGCCATGACCCGCCACCGTCGATAGGACCATCCCCTCCGATTATGCGCTGAATCGCCTAAAGAAGAAAGCCGATAGACTTCTCGCGAACATTACAGACCGCAAAGACCGTGTCGACCCTTCCATTCCTGTCGATCTCTCTCTATCATCTACCACTCGACCCGTCGCCCGGCCAAAGATCAATGGATATGCATCGCACGATCGTAGAAAGCCACATTCCCCTACTCATTCAAACTCGACTTCGGGAAGTCGACCGACGTCAGCGAATGGGCCACGACCCACCCCAGGTATCACAGTGAAGAAGATCAGGAGGGACGTCCCATTCGGAGACACCCCTGCGCTTGTACGTACGCCTGAAGGAATGGTTGCTTTCCGATCGCTCGACATCGACCTGGAAGGACTTGGTGAACCTGGTCCATCTACGCTCGCCCACTCGAACGGATATGCAAATCAAGGTGTTTTTGAGAGGCTGCGGAACTATGCAATGACACCAGAGTGGGAGAGCGAGAGCGAGGAAGAGCAGGCGCTGAGTGTGATCAAACTGGAGAATGATGCTGGAGATAAGAGAAAGTTGTTGTAAGTACACATCCAAGATTCGATGTGAAAACCCTGACCGGCGAGGATTTCCCCCTCGATGGATTAGGAATGGTATCCCTCACCGTCCTCGTAAACGTGCACGTCTTACACCTCCCCGATTCCGATGATGAAAGCGCCGCTAGAGAAAGGAACAGAGAGGTCACAGATCTCTGGTGGTCCGCTGTCCAGTCCGACGCTCTACTTGCCAATGGTCTCCCTTCTTTACTTCAACCCCTTCCATCCCAGTCGGGTCGTCCATCGCCACGAGTCAAGGTCGAATCGAGTCCCTCGCCGAAGCGCAAACGGCTAAAGCAAAAGTCGAAAGTTCCTATCGCGGCTCCGGACACCCTCCTCGCCCTAATGAACTCCAACGTTAAGACCCTGAAGCGTGTCCGAAGAACGCACGCCAAGTTTGCGGCGCTGAACCTCAACACTGAAGATGGAGGCGGCATGGGGATGGATGAACCGCCGGAGACAGCCGAAGAAGACCCTGTCGATGAGTTTGTTGACGAGCGGCCTTGGAAGGTACGGGTAGGGCTGAAGGGTAGTGTCACAGAGGGTGGCGTTGAGATGGGAGGGGAAACGGCCGCAGATTGCCTGAGGTGGATGAACGGGAAAGTGCTTGAGCACGCTGGTTTTCAGGGTGAGTACTCGTGTCTATGGGGACTCTGGCGGGTTGTTTATCGAATCCACATCCGCATTTCACGTTTCGTTCTTTGGATTGCTGAATCTTGGGGTTCCGGACAGGTTCATCGGGTGTAGCCCTCGACGTTCTGACAGGTGTTACTTCTGAGTTCTTCCTTAACGTCGGTCGAACGCTCAGATTCCTATGCGACAAGTACGCCAGGACTATGACACCTGAGGTGAGATTCTTGAGACTCCTGGTCTGCCGGTCACATTTTCTGATTTTGCCCGTGACTTACCTAGGAAATTATCCTTCATACCCTCTTCGAATCTGGGACCACGAAGATTCAAGACCTCGAGCGGTACATCAAAGATGATGTCATACGACATGGTGCACGGCTTGTTGACCTAGAGAAGAAGCTTGTCGGTGCCTACCACGAAGCAACATCTGTCGACGTCCTTGATGACGATGCCCTCTTTGGTTCAGGCTCTGAGGACGAACAATCAGAGTCGGCGTTTACGATGGGTTTGGGAGGCTTCTCGGAGGCGCTGAGTGAGGATTTCCTTGGATTGAAAGAATTGGGCATTGCGGCAGAGTTCGGGCTGTCGAGCTTGCGGATACCCAAGAGGCTATTAAAAGGGAAGCAGGGAGGCGTCAGTGGGGCTGCGAAGTACGTCCCTTCGTCTCCTCCCACTTGCGACTTTGAAGCTTATGCTGGTGGAAACAGGGAAAAACCAACCGAACCTCCGCCTCCCTATCCGCCACCACCGCCTTTCGTTCCTATCACGTCCAAGAATGTGGAGGACCAGATCGGGCTACTCAAGCCATACTATCACGAACGACTTGCAGCTTTGGCACCTCCCGGACCACCCACCATCCCTGGTATGCCACCAATTCCGTCAGCCTTCGGGGTACTGGTGCCGGGCATGGGACCAATGGGTATTCCGGGTTCGATGCAAACACCTATAGTAGCCCTCCCAGACGACTCCCCACTGCCGTCACAAGCCAAGCTAGGGCCCATTGGACAGGTGATGAAGAGTGGGGCGTCAGCCGGAGCTGTGAAGAAGAAAGCCAAAGCGACTGGGTCTTCGTCAAAGGACATTGGTGGTGGAATCGGTTTACCACCTGGGTTGTTAACGTTGAAACCGGAAGACGATATTCCGGTAGAACCGATGACTACGTTCGACGGGGGCACGTTTGGAATTGGTGGGGGAAACACGGGAGGGGAGGGGAACAGGAGAGGGTCGGAAGCGGTATTGCCTGGGTTCGGTGTTGGTGGAATCGGAAGCAATGGTGCAAAAAAGAGAGTGGATTTGCCGCATGTTATTACGGCTAGCGCTTGAGGTGCGCGTCTGCAATGGGGCGGATTTGGCAGTGCGGCCCATCAGCTTAAATGACTGATGGCCGGTTGATGGTATCCAAGTTGATATCGGAGGGTCATTGTCGCACATCGAGTCTACATATACTTGGGGAGTTTCTCGCAGAATTCTGCTGCATGCTCGGCCGTTCATCGTTACGACCGCCCCCCTCGCCTTTACCCTCTAGTTTCTGGATTACTCTTGCTTCTACTACTGTGGTCACTAGAGGATACCTGTCACATTATTACAATAGTTATCAGACTACTACTTGCTTGATTTCGCGAGGTTGTACAAGTAGAATATGGGAAGCACGTTAAGTTGAGCTTGACGGACTCTCGAAGTCATACTCGCTGTCCAACGCACCGTGACGCACGGCAGCTAGATCATGTCATGTCACGGTGGCTCACACCAGTGGATCGAGGGAGAGATCATCGATCAAGCTTAAGGATCGATAGTCCTATCTTGCGGATATCTCCGTTGCCACACAATCTCAGTGCCATGATTCGAAGGGTTGCCAATTTAGGGACTGGCCAGAGACTCGGAATCAATTGAAACACTGACATCGTGACACCAGTGACCACCGCCTTGTGCACTGCAGTGATTGGCACAGCAAGGTCAGAGGATCCTACATAAGATTCAAACCGAATTCAAGAGCAAAACCCACATCGTCGTTTCTACATCGACGACAGCCACTCCCCTTTCTTTCGCAACACCACCGTGACAACACCAGATATGGCTTATGTGGTAGGCACTAGTTATCCGATTATCGTTATCAGACATGAATCTTGTAACACATAGTACGGCGGACCACCTGCATACGGGGGAGGGTACGGTGCCCCAGGTGGCTTTGCTTCAGCCCCTCGCGGACCCCCACATGGTGCAGACCCTCAGTAAGTTTCATGTTGATCGACTTTCTGGTCTTCTAATCAGGCAACCACTGCCAGGTTGTGGAGCTGGTTCGTTGCCGTCGACCACGATGGATCGGGTGCGATCACCGCTGTTGAACTCGGTACGTCGTGACCTGTGATCTGATCCATTGAATGGGAAGATCAGGATCTGACCTTAGACATACGACAGAACGAGCACTGATTAATGGAGATTGGTCGCGTAGGTTTCTGAACGGGACTGGACTGGACTGATCTAAGACTGATCCATCCGATCTAGCATTCGATCTCGATACCGTCAAGCTCCTTATGAGTATCTTCGTGCGCTGATTTTCGGTAATCGCTATTCGTCAGGGACTGACTTGTAACTGCAGGATACCGATCGCAGCGGAACTATCGGATTCAACGAGGTGTGTTTCGTCTGCTTATGACTCCAGGGTGAGATTGACCTGCGAATATGGCACAATCCATCTAGTTTGCGAAGTCTTTGGAAGTATATCAAGGTGAAGAGCTACAACTTGTGTTTATTACACCCAGTGCTGACGCGTGTTGCAGGACTGGCAAAACGTGTTCAGGCATTTCGATAGGGATCGCTCTGGCTCCATCGACGCTGGAGAGCTTCGAGATGCCCTCAATCAATTCGGGTTCGTTGTCATCTCCGCATCCCAACATCGTGATGATAAAGCCTGACCGCATTCCAGTTACAACCTAACCCCCCAACTCATCACCCTCGTTCAGAAGAAGTATGGTAAGTTCATCACCTCGCCGTTCTTGCAACCGACGAGCCATCCCTAATTATTCTGCCTCCTATGGACGTTAAAGCATCTGCTGCCGCTTACCGCGGTGGTCCGCCCCCTGGCATCACATTCGACCGCTTTGTACGCGCCTGTGTCGTTATCAAGCAGCTCACGGAATCATTCCGGAGTCTGGACACGGACCACGATGGGTGGATCCAGATCGACTATGATAGGTTCTTGCACACTGTTCTCAGCCTGCCTTGAAAGACCGGACAAGAAACAGAAGCTATCCTGTACTATACTGAACCACCCTTCTTACTCATTTCAAATGTACTACATACATGTCGCCTCTATGTGTATGCTACAAGACAAGATAACCCACGAATAGGAACGATACATTTTATGCGTTTGTAATCATCGTCACGGGTCTACCAGCGGTTATCAAGCTAGCTTTTGTGGGATACCATATGAATAAAATGTTCTGATGCGACGTACAATTACCCTACATGTCTCAAACTCGAAGCTATTGGTACATAGTGGTAGCAATGTCAAAAAAGGCAAGATGTACACAGGATAGTTCACATTCTTGAGGATGAGATAGTATTCAGAACAATTTCAGCGTATTTATCGACGAAAACCCGCGGGGTCGTCCAAATAGCCCCGGTGCAGGCTGAGGGGGTACCGCAGCAGGAGCCAGCATCTCCGTCGACCCGACCTCTTTGCCAGCGAGGAGGTACGCTATTCGAAGTTCCTATAAATTCAGTTTAAAACGACTGCGGGGGGGGAAAAAAAAGGGAAGAGCGCCCATGTCGCATACCTCGATCGAATGTTTATCAAACTTGGGGGATGCAGATATACACATCATGTACTCTGGCCCAGGCACCGCATTGGACGTCAGATATGCCGTCGCACTCGAGTCGTTCGCAACGAAAGGATGAACCTGTGCGGCAGTTACACCTCCATTCGTCATCGCGGTGGCCGGAGAAATAGGCGGGTTGGTCCCCGCAAGATAGGCATAATGTCGTAGCTCCTGTTTACCCACCGACCCATATCGTTAGCTTGCTGAAGAGAATCAACGGGAATTGCAAAAAGTCGAGGTTCAAGGCTGGAACGAACCTCGTGTGAGAAGTGACTGTAGAGCGTCTGCGCTGAGATGCTCTGGAAGCACTCGTCGAGGAGTGATTTGGTCGGTTGGAACGTGTGGCTGGCCGGGAGTTCGGTGGGGTGGGTGGCTGGAGAGCCGCTCGTGTTGCTCGTCCTCGAAGGTTTGTCTGCGGGTATGGGGATCGGTATGGGCACGAAAATCGGGGAAGGCCGAGCGCCGTACGTGCGCTCGGCGTGTCAGGTGATGTGGGACATGGTAATGGCGGTTGACCCGTGCTCTGGTAGGCTTTGATATAATCTTGGAGGCGAAACTCCTTCACGAAGTATTTTCAGGTTAGCAGGCGCGATGGAACACCACCAGTGGGCGTGATGCTGAACCCACCTCGAAACTCTGGTCGGGGATTGGTGTGGGTGAGACGCCGATACTCATGAAGAATACGATCTCATCGCCATTCAAAGCCATGGCAGAGATTCAACGTTTTGTCCTTGTACAATGCAGATGGGCGGCGGCGGGAATGGGGCTATTGCCTCCGCAGTTTGTGATTGATCTTCGAAATGTACCACCACCATGACCGTGGACGGATGAAGAAGAGGACCGTGTTGATCGTATTTCATGCCAGATTACATAATTCATTTTGATCCCCTTATATACTGCTAATTACTGCTATGTAGTATTTCAAGTTTCTGTTCAACTTGTGTGGATAACATGTACATTAACCTGCAGCTCGCACATAAATAACCATGCTGTCAGGATTATAGGCTTCCCGGAAGACATAAAAGAGTCATTGCATTCCGATTTCAGCGTTGTAACCACAAGTCAGTCTGTACGACTACGGTCAGTTTGGTCTCATCTCCAAATCAACAAGGCGAGTGATGAAAATTACCCCAAAGCCGTTCACGAATCACGAGAATCATCAACAAAGTCAGTGTAGGACCAAGCGTCGGGCGCCGCCTCACTCCTGGCACGTAAGTCGTGGTGAGAGCGAACACAATGAGAGATAAGGGGGCAATGATCAATCCGCCAACATAGACGGCTCGGAGACGATCTCGAGGGGCCCATTCTCCACCGCGTTTCCTGTTTCACTTTTTGATCATCATGTCACTGCAGTCTGCAGATATCCGGCCAGAGACTGGCGCACCCACTAGCAAACGCTACAACAGCGATCACAACGAAATCTCGTGCAGAATCATCACCCAAGTCGCCCATGCCTTTGGGAACGAAACATGCCCCCAAGGACTGCCTCGCTTGTTATGCCGTATTTCTGATTCTTCGGGGATTCCGTCGGAGGTGAGGACTTTGTTCAGTGAAGAATGCACTTAAATATCGATTTATCAGCCATGAGTACTCTGAGTAGTCGCGACTCGTAGCAAAAGGCTCAACTGGGTTTGATGACATCGCATTTCCCATCGACATGATCAACGTGTGGAAAATGGGATTACTTCGACTGATTTCCGACTCGGAGAGAAGTGGGTGGTGTTTGCATCGGTGCAGGATTAACAGAAATAGCTTCGCAATGGTACCATACAATGACAGTAAGTGTATTGACTATCTTACAATGTGTTCTATCGGCAAGATTGTGGAATTTATTACTTGTTGAAGATATATCAGAACAGGGGGAGAGATGCGCGAAAGCGGGGCCATACCTGGCACTTCCATCCATCCTCTCTCAAGCGTTCGCATCGATCAGTTCTTCCAGCATATTAGCATCCATTCCTGGGACCCTCGACACAATACTACAAGGAAACGGGAGCGGGTGCTACGTCCACATCAATCATATACAAAGTTAACTGCTCCACGGCAAGCGCACCTCGTGATTCCGGACGTCCATCCGGGTTCGAACGACACTTCATTCCCATGCTCATCTTTAGGTGCTGACAACTTGAATAGTGCGAGAATCAACGACATCGCAGACCATAAGGTGACATCAGCGAAGTGTCTGCCAGCACACATTCGGCGGCCGTGACCAAACGTGATATTCAGAACATCATCAGAGGTGAGGGTACCATCTAGATTGAGAAAACGTTCAGGGATGAATTCGAAGGGTTTCGGGATATTTGGATTCGTTGTGCGACATTGACCTAGGAGATTGGCACAAAGGGAGTATTTAGCGGTTGACGGAACCTAGCAAGGACAACATGTTCAAACCAAATATTTGTTAAGACGGTAGCCCCTGCAACAATAAAGTTAATCGCGTCTGTCGAAACAACAAAGCGGCACGGACCCTTCGGTATGTGATATCCATCATAAACATCATCATTCACAACTGCATGCGGTACGGCTGCAAAAAACGTTTTAGTACCTTCTAAGCATCAGGCACGAACGCACAGAGAGGTACAACAGGATTCCATCGCAACGTTTCGCGCATAATACGCATCGATGTAGGTCAAGGATGGTCTATCATCCAGTGTCGGAAGCCTTCCCTTGCCCACCACCGCCTCGACCTGGGCATGCGCCTTCTCTTGGATTTCTGGGTTCAAAACCATCGCTAGGAGGAACGTCGCAAGCACACCGCTTGACTGGATGTCTAATAAGTAGAGTGCTAAGCCGAGCGTGTTGGATGTCACATACTGTCTCTGACCCAGCTGAATATAATCGTGTAAGCGGAACAGAAGGCATGGGCGGAGAACGCAGGAAATACCTGCAAAAGCGGTCGCAGCAGCCTCCTTGAGACCTTGCAACCATTCCAGGGCGGCGTTCTTCCTGCTCTGCTTTTCGGAGCGCATCGAATACCATGGACGGCGCGGTACTTCCATCATTCTTGCATCGTGAATGAGAACAGTCCACGTTAGCATTAGTAAGTATCAGCTCACCATTCTCTGCAAGGCATGTTTAAAGGGAACTTCTACCCAGTCCTTAGCCCATTCTCTGCATAATGCTCCCTTCCTTTTAATGCCCATACCCGGGAACCACGACGGGATGGTAAGGACTGGCGCCTAATTAGCTTAGAAGCAACGAGAAGTCCGTGTGCTCACTTATCGGAAATGCCCCAAGGATCGCTGCTACTTCTGGAGTCACGACAGCTGCTACCAGCTTAATTACCCTCCCAATGATATCCACCACGTGGTCATTTGTAGGTAGCGGATCGTAGTCGTATACGCTCTTCATAATAGACTGACGAACTATACCTATCCAATACATGTGAGCTAGGTTGGCTTGAAATATATCAGGCGACGTACTGGAACAGGTGATCGATATAGAGTTCGGGGGACTCCAGCTAGCCCGCGGAGTAGTTGGTGTGCCTTACTTTGCTGCACAGGCACGAATCTTGACACAGAATCGGCCCTGAGGCTCTGGTAGAAGAATCGGCGCTGCAGGCGCCATCTGTCGCCATAGGGCAGGGTCACCGTGTTAAAATCGATCCCGAAACTTGAACACAGGGTATTGTGAGGTTCGTTATGATGAAGCAGAACGGTGACTTACAGCGCAGTGGTGACGATATCCGGCCTGTTGGAGTAATTGCTCGAACGGTCTTCGAGGAGATCTTTGGCAATCTTCTCCGAGTTGATAATGATGATATTCTGATTGAAGAACCGCGAGTATACGAGGTCTCCTGCGAGCGCATGTATATCAGAAACAGAAACAGTGATTTCCATTCATGTCAGAACGGCATACCGTACACTCTGGACCATTCAGAATAGGTCAACCATGGTGCGTTGACATTGATTCCACGTATATTCCCCACAATGGGTAGCGGTGGAGGACCTGGCGGCAGGGGATGCGGGAAACGTGGTGTTTGATTCTTGCCTCGTCGACGTCCGACATCGACCACTATGACGCAGACCAACACTGTGACACATAACGCGGTCCAATTTGCGGTTGCCAGTGCCATCTCGAGTACAATAAACCCTGTCTGTGAGAGTTCAGATAAATGGCACTTCGTTTGTTTACAAGGCAGTCTCGCTAGATCATATATACCTTCGGATGTATGATCTAATCAAAAGAAGATTGGAATGCAGGACTGGGGAAGGAGGACCTCAAGTGACTACTAGACTAGTACTAGTACTAGTAGTACTTCAAGTTATTACCACGGATAATGGGAATCGTATGGAAGCCAGGACACTCGTGCTCCTTAATGAGGAAGGAGCCTCGTAATGGGACCCATATATGGGCTTGTGCTTCTGTGGGACTCCGTAGACCCATAGACCTATTTTTACTCTGTCAAACTCATTTCAGACATCATCACGGACAGTGCCGAAACCTTCGAGTTCGCTGTCCTCGATGATGAGCGCACTAAATTCGACATTTTTCACTCTTTTTTGTTGGTTTCTTTTGTGTCTTTGTGTATATACTGTATAGTACAGTACATCTAACTGGCTATATTGTCAATTTAGCACCACAGTATATAATATATTGCAACAGTTTGCACGCTTCAGGGTGATTATGTAAGTCGTCCAAAAGCGGAAAGAAACGCGCCAAAATGCAGCCACTACTCCCACCACATGTCTCCTTTTGGATATGTCATGATCTCAACTTCTCTCTGCCCTCCCCTGCATTCCTTGCTTCACCAGGGCCACCCCTTGATTGTAGACATATTCTATGTACATATACATGTTATATACATATAATGGAGCCTATGTTACCGCTACAATGAGTGCCTGAAGTGCTGTATAAGTGTACAAGCATTCTAGAGTGGAAAATACAAAAGTGGTCCGATGTTTTGATATTCTGGACATATGTACTATTGAATTGCATCCCTAACAAGGGATTATATGTTGGTATAACATATCAGAAGCCCAGAACATGAATGTGGCTCCTTGTCTAGCTACACATTGATCTCCTCCTGACCCCTGTTCACCTCTGGGACTTGAAGCACTGCTCTGGATGTCAGGGGGGTGGTTCAGACTTGTGGAATACATATACCATGATATTCTGAGATACTGAACACAGTATCCTACCCCCCTGGATGCCCAGATATTGATCTAATTCGCATTTTTCACTGATAGGGGTCCCATAAATCACCCTGGTGGAATTGCTGAAATGTAGGTTGATGGAACCCTGGCTACTATCAATAGGCATCTCCTAATCAAATCTAGGGGGAAGGGAGTGAGGTTTGAGAGCAGGGGAACTGAAACAAACATATGAAAAGCGTGGGAAAGGGGTCAAAACTTAGGAGACTTGGGAAAACATATTAAAAACATACAATTGTACCATTGTACATCACCTTAGAAGGTGTCATGATAGTTCCAAGGTGCATCCAGCTGTAGACAGGTCAATTCTACATGTCTACAGTACTTGTATTGTAGCTGTATATGTCAAAAATGCGAAATTTGGTTGTAATCCTATGTAGGCTAGCAGAATCAGTGAGAAGTTCTCCAATAGTGTTAGGAGATTTACTAAATTTCGCATTTTTGACATATAGGACCACAATACAAATGCAGTAGTCATGTAGAAATGAAATATATAGACCAGGATACACCCTGGAACTATCATGACACCTTCTAAGGTGATGTACAATGGTACAATTGTATGTTTTTAATATGTTTTCCCAAGTCTCCTAAGTTTTGACCCCTTTCCCACGCTTTTCATATGTTTGTTTCAGTTCCCTGCTCTCAAACCTCACTCCCTTCCCCTAGATTTGATTAGGAGATGACCTATTGATAGTAGCCAGGGTTCCATCAACCTACATTTCAGCAATTCCACCAGGGTGATTTATGGGACCCCTATCAGTGAAAAATGCGAATTAGATCAATATCTGGGCATCCAGGGGGGTAGGATACTGTGTTCAGTATCTCAGAATATCATGGTATATGTATTCCACATGAGTCTGAACCACCCCCCTGACATCCAGAGCAGTGCTTCAAGTCCCAGAGGTGAACAGGGGTCAGGAGGAGATCAATGTGTAGCTAGACAAGGAGCCACATTCATGTTCTGGGCTTCTGATATGTTATACCAACATATAATCCCTTGTTAGGGATGCAATTTCAATAGTACATATGTCCAGAATATCAAAACATCGGACCACTTTTGTATTTTCCACTCTAGAATGCTTGTACACTTATACAGCACTTCAGGCACTCATTGTAGTGGTAACATAGGCTCCATTATATGTATATAACATGTATATGTACATAGAATATGTCTGCAATCAAGGGGTGGCCCTGGTGAAGCAAGGAATGCAGGAGGGCAGAGAGAAGTTGAGATCATGACATATCCAAAAGGAGACATGTGGTGGGAGTAGTGGCTGCATTTTGGCGCGTTTCTTTCCGCTTTTGGACGGCTTACATAATCACCCTTGAAGCGTGCAAACTGTTGCAATATATTATATACTGTGGTGCTAAATTGACAATATAGCCAGTTAGATGTACTGTACTATACAGTATATACACAAAGACACAAAAGAAACCAACAAAAAAGAGTGAAAAATGTCGAATTTAGTGCGCTCATCATCGAGGACAGCGAACTCGAAGGTTTCAGCACTGTCCGTGATGTCTGAAATGGGTTTGACTGGGAGTTAAAAATCCCAGTTCCAAGGTCTATGAGGGTCTACGGAGTCCCACAGCAGCACAAGTCCATATACGGTTCCCATTACTCAGCTACTTCCTAATTAAGGAGCACGAGTGTCCTGGCTTCCATAGAATCGAGGTCCTGCCGCGCCACCCGAACAACTTCGGAATGAGTGACCATGCATCACTCAAGTTATTTATGTAACTTAGGCCAAAGTCTGATGGAAAGAACAGATGACGGTACATGTAACACATATGTAGGGTAAATATACGCCCATTTACATCATCCATTCGTCTAGCGATGATATCACATGTTGCTGGCTGTCGTGTAGCCAACGTCTACGAAAGCCCGCATACGATCACCGAATGTAATGACCAGGTGAATGATACTAGCAAACCATCCAAATCAGAAGCAGTACTCAAATTGGAGGAAGTAAGCGACCACTCACCCATGACCAACCAGCGTGAGCAAGGCTGTGATGACGTATGTCGTCAATATTCCAAAGTGCTGTATAGAAGGTAACACTAGTGATATACCAACAGCCAGGATGATGCCTCTGAAAGCACTGCAATATATGACGCGATGGGGATGAATTGTGCGCCAGCAAGAACAGAAACGAGCACTTACTTTCCAGCCGCCGTGATCTCCGCACTTTGGGAGTGTACAAGGTCGACGCCATACGAATTCACTGTGGTCACAATGAAGTCAATCTATGAAATCGTCAGTTGATAGCTGCTGCACATAAAGAAGTAACACTCACCCCAAAGCCACCGGTGAAGAAGAATGTTAAGCTCAATACAAGACCAACCGTTCCCTCGACGTAGGTTGTGACGAGACCAAAGCCAACAAGGGATAGAGGAACCATGATCAGGGTGCCAATGTAGCTCGCCCTGAGGCGATCTTCCGGGACCCACTCTCCCTCACGCTTCTGCCGCCATGCTTGAACCACTATGTCAGAGAGTCGCCCGGCCACAGGAGCCCCCACTACGATCAACGTCATCAGAATCCTGCACTAAAAAAAGGCGGCGCTTAAACGTACAGAAGTTTCCGATGCTGTACGGGAGAAAACAAGCCCCAATGATCTCTTCGCTGGTGATGTTGTATTTCTTGCCCTGACGTTAAAGTTAGGGTGAGGAAATCCTGAAAATCGCCCGTGCTCACAATTGTATGTGCGATAGGAACCATAAACACTAGCAACCACCTCTCAGTTTGAGGGGCAGGATCAACAGACCCGCACAGAACTCACCAAACTCCGTGGCCATCCCCATTCCAGCTACAGTATTCTAAGAGAAGTTCTCGATCAGCTTCGGCGAGGTTCGCAGGAAGCACAACGTACGGTAAGGAGCAAGTTTGGGCTGCGCAGTAACCACAAACTCTTGAATGGGTTCACGAATATGAACCGTGGACGTGCAGGGACCCGACCCTTGTTGATACCTGCATGGGAGTGACCAGTCTCCGGAAGGGATAAGTAGAAAATGAATGAACTCTAGACAGCTCCAAGCAGCGATGACCACGTGCAAGTCTCGCCAGGACGCGTAATTCGTGAAGGCGCCTCGAATTCCAGATGAGGGCTCCACTTAGTGAAGAGAAATGTGATCGACCTACCTCCGACGGCTGGGAAAGCCATTGAGCCAAGCAGTACAATCTGCATCCCTCAACGTTAAGTATCACCTTCATGTACTAAGTCAGACACAACAAAAACTTACACCCCAGAACAGGCCCAGAGCTGCACCACGTTCTTCTAGTGGGTATATGTCTCCGACGACGCCGCAGCCAAGTGCGAGTCTGCTGGAACAGCCAGAAGCCTGGACAAGTCGCCAAAAGAACAGAGAGGAGAGAGACGTAGACAACGCAACACCAATGCTTCCTGCACACAACACTGGGATTCCCCACAAGTACATGAGGCGCCTACCATCTAGCGTCACGTCAACGGATGTTATAACAAATGTTAAGAGACTGAGAGCTCCACTTACATACCGACGAGTGAGAAGCCCAGAACAAGGCACTCACTGCGCCCACAAAGGCACCCATGCCTATAGCCAGGCTGCCGTCAAGAGGTCAAGTTATGCATCGTTCGAAGAACCACATGGTGGACTAACTTGACCGCAGCATCGTCTGTATCGAGGTCTTTAGCGACCTGTGGTATTGAAGGGATGAATGATTTGAAAACAAGCACTGGACATGTTATCTGGTCAACTCTGATGCTCGGAACCCATCGAATGTCCTACTGGGTGTCAATCCAGCGAACGCAACTAAGGCGAGGATCGAGCGCCTTTGACGATAGTTAAAACGGCTATAGATATCTTGAGGGTCTTGGCAGACGTCGTTGCCCAGGTTTGCATCTTGATTCTCTAGCAACGCCGTACGCTCCAGGTCAACGGACATGTTGAACAAAGGTAGGGGAAGTCAAGGTAGTCGTTGCTCTTGATGCAGTACGTCGAAAGCGAAGCAGTGCATGGTGGTCTTCCTACTCGGGACAGCCTCGGAATCGGTACACGCATTAAGTCCGTTACGAAAAGACCGCGTCACCAACGCTCTTCCTCAAGCCTGTCTGTTTACGTGCAGCCTTCCAGTTGAAGTGGTGCCAACGGTTATGCGGGGAGCTTGCTGAATTGGGATTCCACCATACTGAACCGCCAGCGATTGGGAGTTTTGTGGCGAAAATAGGAAGTTCTCGCTTGCTCATTCCAGTCTTCCGAGTCCACATCGATGATTGCACGGTAATGGGAAGGTCAAAGGAACTCATCAATGCTTTCAATAAGGCCAAAATCGGATCACGATTTAAGATCACTGGTCTCGGGCCTCTCAGATGCTGAGTGACCTGCCGGTGTGGACCACAATGCCCGCCATCTATCTATCTCGCAGCCTGTCGCAGGAACCATCGCCGATGCCATATGTACAGTACCCACAAATTGTAATCTCGCCAACGACAAACTCGTGTACATCCTCAGTGGACCCCAATGTCCAGGCTATCCAAGAATCAGTACTCAGTCCCCGAAATCTGCTGTCGAGATCGCGAAAAATGCGGCAAGTTCCTGCTTCCGTGCAGCCTTAGCCTCACTCATGTTCCTCGCTGGGGATATTGCCTTTGTCATATCTACTCTGGCTCATGAACCCTGCCTGGTTGCACTGGGAGGTGCTGAAAAACGTCCACTGCTATCTTGGGGGTATGAAGGGTTGGTCACCGACTAAATCGACGTAAGTACTCTTTGTACTGCTCAGTGAAGTTCTGCATCGAGTCAAGTTGCTGCGTTGATGTCAGCGATGCAATTCAAGCCCTACTCATAACCATTTTCAACCTCGCAGGCATCATGTAAGGGATTGACATGCAGTCACGGTGTATATGGGTGCACAATCATAACATGATTTACAACGTACTGTATACGTGCAAGTGCCATCCATTGCTTCTAGGAGTAATATCTCCAGTTGGTACATAGTTGTGAGCGTGTGGTAGCACGGCCCGACCACTTCACATTTTGTAGATGCATCTACGATCTGGCGTCTGGCGTTGTCGTATATCCAATGTCATAAGCTGCTCTCATCCGATCACCGTAACGGATGGTCAACGCGACCAGTCTTATTCCAAAACCCGTCAATATGCAGATGACACACTTGGGATGACACAACTCACCCATAACTGAACCATACGAGCAAAGCAGCAATTCCGTTCGTCCATGCAACTCCGATGTGCTCAATCGAAGGTAACACAATCGCAGAGCCCAGAGCAACGACCAAGTGCCGCACGGCACTGCCAGTGGCGGTTCCAGGATCAGGAATTGTAAACGAAACAACGAGTGTCTGCTTACTCTCCAGCAGCCAGGAGTTCAGCCCCCTGAGATTGTGTTAAGTCCACGGTATACGAATTAATCGGATTCATCACAAAGTCGACCTGCATAATCTTGTCGTTCAGTAAGGATGGTCGCTTCAGGTTCTCGGGGACATACACCAGCACCATTGGAGAACAGGCAGAGTAAGTTCAGCCCGAGACCTAGGGGTCCATCGACGAAAGTCGTCAGAAGGCCGGAGGCTGTGATCGAGAGCGGACACAAGACGAGAGCGCCGATCCATGTCTTTCGCAGCCTGTCCTCAGGAACCCATACGCCATGACGCTTCTTCCGCCATTCTTTCACCGTGATGTCTGATAGTCTACCAGCTATCGGTGCGCCGACTGTGATTTCTAAGTCCGGCAAGAACATAGCTAGCTCGATTGGCACTTACGAAAGTTGCCCATGCCGTTTGGAAGGAAGCATGCACCGATCAACGCCTCGTTCGTTATATGATATCTCACGCCCTGCCATCCAGGTCGAGATCAGTTTGATTGGGAAAGAAATAGAGGGACTCACAATCGTATGTGCCAGCGGTATCAGCAGGACTAGGATACAGAGTGAGTAAACTGATCTCTCAGATCAGTCGGCAATGCAAGTACCAAAGTCAGTAAGCAACGCAAAGGCGCTGTGCAAAGTCTATCATTGACCTCAGGATGAATGCCTGAACCGACTTTATCTGAACAACGTACAATCGCGAAAAGATTCGGGCTTCGCAGGTAGCCGCAAGCACTTGAGTGGATTGATCCACACCAATCGAGCTCTCCTTGTGTGCGGTAGACTCCGTCACGATCTTCCTGGTGGAGGTGACTTGTCTCTGGAAAGCTGAAGTAGATCAGGAGAAACTGCAGATAAGCCCCAAACTGCGAAGGCGACATGTATATGTCGCCACGAGAAATACTGGGAAGTGGTACCTGGTCGTACATGAGATGGTCCAATCGATCATATACACATTGTCAGAAGCGTGAGAGCTTACCTCCCGCCAGAGGAGCCAAGGCAAGACCTAGAAGAATAGCCTGAAAATACGAAGAGTTTCTTATCAGTTTATGTAGATAGTGTATGTAAAGCTGCGCAGCTTGCCCCATAGAATATTCCGATCGCAGTGCCACGCTCTTCCAGCTCGAATATATCCCCGATCACACCAGCGCCAAGCGAATATGCTCCTGCGCAACCGAAAGCCTGAATAAACCTCCAGAAAAGAAGTGGTAGAAGTGACGAGGACTGCTGCGACACCCAAGCTTCCGATGCACAAGAAGGGCGCCCCACAAAGGTAAATCAATCGGCGACCATCTGAATCGTTCGTACCGGTTAGTCAGAGTAGCGCCTAATGATCAAACACGCCGCACAGACAGTGGAATATGATGCCCAGAATAGCGATCCAATTGCAGTTGCGAAGATCGAAAGGCTCACCGCCAAGCTAACGCTGTGGTTTGAAACGTGTGCAGCATACTGATAGGAACTTAATGACGAACCTCACAGCTACATCCGTTGAATGTATGTCCTTAGACACCTGAGGAATGGATGGAACGAACGTGCCAGACACGAACACTATTTTGGCTATTCAGGAAGGAGTATCTCATTGTAATCAGCGTTGGCAGGACTGACTAGGTAAAAGCCCTGCGATGGACACGACGAAGAGAATGTATTTCTTTTGCACGCTGCTGAAACGGCGGGGAGGAGGTGCACCAGCCGCCACAGGCTCGTCATTATGAACTGGCGCAAGTAACGGACTCTCTTCTGTGGTCATGATATGATCGTTGGCCAAGATGAATCCGAACTTGGCGCAGCGCTGACGTGAAAGTAGCGTGCTAGTGCGCACTATGATCGATTGATTGGCCGCGGACTCGGATACTACGGCGCCCGGGCCGGGAGTCTGGTGATCTGTTCGATTGGTGTATTTTTGGGAATCACGATCAGAAGTATTCGCCGAGATAATACAGTACACATCGTGCAAGGTTCATGCCAGGCAGCGCATTAGCCAGTTCACCGTGGAGGCGTGATAGTGACGATGAGCAGGAAAACATATTGGCATTGACACCCAGTCACGATTATGAATGACCTCGACCTTGAGTAATTTGAGCAACTCTAATAATTGTGTTACAATTGTTGAGATGTTCACTTGAAGTACTGTTGAACTCGCCGAGATACTGTTCGCCTCGAGTCTCAGTAGATACCTATTGTCTACGTCGTCTTTCGTGGCCGGTACTTTGCATTGCAAGTTGCAACTTAAACTCACTTCGAGGCATTACGTTACGGTGGCACTGACTCGGAGTCCAACGGGCCTTCGCGTCTTTCTATATTTGATGTAACTTGACATGTGCCATCGCCGCGCTCTGTGCGGTGCTATTGCCTGTCCACTGGTAGCTTGCTAAGAATTCGAAGTGACCATCCTCACCATTTCCACTCCCCCCTGATCCTCCAGGCATTGACGTAGCCGCACCCTGGCGTACCTATGCGCGATGGGGCAAACAATATGGTGGGAGTCGCCACGCTTTTGTGTCTCGCCCAGAGCCAACGTCTTAACGTCTGGAATATCGGCCGCTAATTTATTGCTTCTAAGAGTAATATCTTCAGTTGGTACATAGTTGTGATCATGTGGTAGCACGGCCCGACCACTTCACATTTTGTAAATGCATCTACGATCTGGCGTCTGGCGTTGTCGTATACCCAATGTCATAAGCTGCTCTCATCCGATCACCGTAACGATAGTCAACGCGACCAGTCTTATTCCAAAACCCATCAATACGCAGACGACACACTTGGTACGACACAACTCACCCATAACTGAACCATACGAGCAAAGCAGCAATTCCGTTCGTCCATGCAACTCCGATGTGCTCAATCGAAGGTAACACAATCGCAGAGCCCAGAGCAACGACCAAGCTCCGCACGGCACTGCCAGCGGAGATTCCAGGATCAGGGATTGTAAACGGAACCATGAGTGTCTGCTTACTTTTCAGCAGCCAAGAGCTCAGCCCCCTGAGACTGTGTTAGGTCCACGGTATACGAAACAATCGGATTCATCACAAAGTCGACCTGCGTAATCTTGTCGTTCAGTAAGGTGGTCGCTTCAGGTTCTCGGGGACATACACCAGCACCGTTGCAGAACAGGCAGAATAAGTTCAGTCCGAGCCCTAAGGGTCCATCGACGAAAGTTGTCAGAAGGCCGGAGACTGCGATTGAGAGTGGACACAAGACGAGAGCGCCGATCCATGTCTTTCGCAGTCTGTCCTCAGGAACCCATACGCCATGACGCTTCTTCCGCCACTCTTTCACCGTGATGTCTGATAGTCTACCAGCCATCGGTGCGCCGACTGTGATTTCTAAGTCCGGCAAGAACATAGCTAACTCGATTGGCACTTACGAAAGTTGCCTATGCCGTTTGGAAGGAAGCATGCACCGATCAACGCCTCGTTCGTTATATGATATCTCGCGCCCTGCCATCCAGGTCGAGGTCATTTGATTGGGAAAGAAATAGAGGGACCCACAATCGTATGTGCCAGTGGTATCAGCAGGACTAGGATACAGAGTGAGTAAACTAATCTCTCAGATCAGTCGGCAACGCAAGTACCAAAGTCAGTAAGCAACGCAAAGGCGCTGTGCAAAGTCTATCATTGACCTCAGGATCAATCCCTGAACCGATTTTATCTGGACAACGTACAATCGCGAAAATATTCGGGCTTCGCAGTAGCCCCAAGCACTTGAATGGATTGATCCACACCAATCGAGCTCCCTTGTGTGCGGTGGACTCCGTCACGTCTTCGTGGTGGAGGTGACTTGTCTCTGGAAAGGTGAAGTAGATCAGGAGAAACTGCAAAAATCCCCAAACTGCGAAGGCGAGATGTATATGTCGCCACGAGAAATACTGGGAAGTGGTACCTGGTGGTATATGAGACGGTCCAATCGTCATATGCCCATTGCCAGAAGCGTGACAACTTACCTCCCGCGAGAGGAGCTAAGGCAGGACCTAAAAGAACAGCCTGAAAATACGAAGAGTTTCTTATCAATTTATGTAGATAGTATGTGCAAAGATGCGCGGCTTGCCCCAAAGAATACTCCGATCGCAGTGCCACGCTCTTCCAGCTCGAATATATCCCCGATCACACCAGCGCCGAGCGAAAGTCCTCCTGCGCAACCGAAAGCCTGAATAAACCTCCAGAGAAGAAGTGGTAGAAGTGACGAGGATGCTGCGACACCCAAGCTTCCGATGCACAAGAAGGGCGCCCCACAAAGGTAAATCAATCGGCGACCATCTGAATCGTTCGTACCGGTTAGTCAGAGTAGCGCCTAATGATCAAACACGCCGCACAGACAGTGGAATATGATGCCCAAAATAGGGATCCAATCGCAGTTGCGAAGATCGAAAGGCTCACCGCCAAGCTAACGCTTAGGTTTGAAACATGTCCAGCATATGATAGGGACTTAATGACGAACCTCACAGCTACATCCGTTGAATGTATGTCCTTAGACACCTGAGGAATGGATGGGACGAACGTGCCGGACACGAACACTATTTTGGCTGTTCAGGAAGGAGTATCTCATTGTGATCAGCGTTGGCAGGACTCACTAGGTAAAAGCCCTGCGATGGACACGACGAAGAGAATGTATTTCTTTTGCACGCTGCTGAAACGGTGGCGAGGACGACGACCAGTCGCCACAGGCTCGTCACTGCGAGCCGCGCGAGTAATGGACTCTCTTCTGTGGTCATGATATGATCTTTGGCCAAGATAGCGATGTGGGGGTGCTAAGAATGATTGCGCACTATGGCCGATTGGTTGGGACCCTTGGATAGTTATACGGGGACATGGGTCCGGACCGGGGAGTCTGGTGATTTGCTCGGTTAGTGTATTCTTGGGATCACGATCAGAAGTGGTCGTCGAGATAACACAGTACACGTCGTGCAAGGCTCGTGTCAGCCTGTGACGGACAGTGCAGCATTACCCAGTTCACTGTGGACCCATGATAGTGGCAATGGGCGGGAAAACATAATGGCATTGACACCCAATCATTAATCATGAGTGTCATTGTGCAACTTGAGTAATTTGAGCAACTCTATTGTGTTACAATTGTTGAGATGTTCATTTGAAGTGTTGTTGAACTCGCCGAGAATCCGGAGACACTGTTCGACATTGCTCGACCCGGAGCTCTCAATACATACCTATTGTCGACATCGTCCTTCGAGGCTGGTACTTCACTTTGCAACTTGAACTCACTTCGAGGTTTCCTGAGACCCATTACATACGTTACGATACCACTGACTGTACCTCAATGCTAAGCGCTGAACGTCCACTGGACCACGTCCGAAGGCGCCTCACGGTACGGTACACAGCGACACATATCGGCGCGTCTTGCCGACTCGGAGTCCAACTGGCATTCGTCTCTTCTAATATTTGATGTACTTGACATGTGCCATCGCCGCGCTCTGTGCCGTGTCACTGGCTGTCCACTGGTATCTTGCTAGAAATTCGAAGCGGTCATCCTCACCATTTCCACTTCCCCCAGGTCCTCCAGGTTTATCAATACTAGGGAACGTCAGAGGCATTGATGTAGCGGCACCCTGGCGTACCTATGCGCGATGGGGCAAACAATACGGTGAGACTCGCTACGCTTTTTCATCTTGCCCAGAGCCAGCGTCTTAACGTCTGGAATATCGGCCTGTAGGAGACCTGGTATACTCACGCGGCTGTTCCAACAAGACATCATCGTCCTCAATTCAGAGAAAGTGCCAGGGAGCTCCTCGATGAACGGTCAAACAATTATGCGAACAGACCGACACTTCGTCATCAGTGCCTTGTGAGTTCAACTGGGAGTTTTGCTACAAGTGAATTAACTTCGACTTCTTCGGTATAGGTTTGGTGCAGATTTCAACACGGCTTTCATGCCTATGGGCCTCGCTGGCGTTCTCAGAGGAAGTTATTCCACCAGATCATTCAAACCAGAATCAGTTCCACGGTTCCATGCCCTTACAGCAGCAAAAGTCTCGACAGTTGTTGCGAGGACTCCTCCTGAGTCGCCCGAACTGTATTACAATCATCTGCACGAGTGCGTTCCACATGTTCGTCTCAGAAGTAAGTGGTGCGACTGATAGCACCATTTCGTCAGATATTCGACCTCTGTCATCATGCAAGCAGTCTACGACTACAATGCGACGCCGACTGAAAGATAAATCGTGGAGATGGCTAACTGGGGCACGAAACTAGTAGTCGAGGCGTATGCGTCCCGAGGTTTCTATGCTGTTCAGCACGTTCCCGTTCCGTATGCCATCTCTTCCTCATGGGAGGCGTTTCCTTGGCCTAAACAATTCTATTTAGTCCTCTATTTGCCATCTTTGGTTCCCTGGGATGGGTATCAAGAGGAAAGGTGCTGTGGCGCGACCGTCGGCTAAAGCCTGCCTTGAGCAAACCTTCCTATTTGCGGTCGAGCGTAAGGTTAGCACCGCCTGGAATGGAGAGTCACTAGATACAAGACTGACTTCACGTTGCAAAGGAAAGCGGCAGCACCGGTCCCGCGATGGTGCTCGATGCTTTACTGAAAAAGGATGCTGCGAACGCTTCGGAAGAGGAGATGCAAGCCCTGAAAGAGCTGCCTGGAACTGCGATTCGGAGGTGCTGTCTACTGATTTCGCCTCGCTGTCGGTCATGGCTACCGTTATTATTGAACTCAGACACATTGTTCATACAGCTGCATCGGAGACCGTAGAGTGAACCTCTAACCTCATGTCGAACAGACTGCTGTGACTCAAAGTCTCCGACGTCAACAACAAAGTCAGCTTCGGCACTCATGACTTTCTTTCTGTCTATGCTTTTGTTCCCCGAAGTTCAAGAGAAGGCCCAGGCTCAGATTGATGCTGTGTCGGCCTGGATAGAGTACCGAACGATCGAGGATAGGCCATCATTGACGTATGTTGATGCTATTCTCCGCGAAACCCTCAGGTGGAGTCCAGTTCTTCCTTTGTGTAAGTCTTGTCGCTTTTTGTCAGTATGGTGCTGGTCGAACCCATGCAGCAATCCCGACGACTACGATAGAAAGCGATGTATACCAGGGATACTACATACCCAAAGGTAATCACTGTCGTCATCTTTCATTGTCATTCTGTGTATCAACGTTCAACGAGGTGCCATCATCATGACGAATCTCTGGTTGGGCTGCATCATTGTAAATGACTGGTCAATCCTCTGACGACGAATCCGACCATTTCCAGGGCCATGGCACACGATGAAGAGAAGTATCCTAAGCCATTTGACTTCATTCCTGAACGGTTCCTGGATGAAGATGGAAATCTGACCCAAGACGACGTCGTCAATATTGGTTATGGTTTTGGACGGAGGTTTGCCATTGGGAGAGTTTATTCAAACGTTGCACTGACGGAACATCCTCCATGCTATTTACGCTATTCGCTTCGAGGTATATCCCTGAATTTTGCCATCATGTACGTCACGCTGAACCACTCGTCCTATGTATTCGCAGAATTTGTGTCGGACGACACTTCGCCGATCCATCGCTGTGGACGGCAATGGTCTCTATTTTAGCTACTTTCAAGATCTCAAGAGCCAAAGATCACGACGGGCGTGATGTATATTTCGAACCAGAATGGTCGACCGGGTTGACCACGTGCGTCTCATTTCGGATTTTGGGATGCTTGCTGATTCCTCCTTGCGGCAATCTTTGTTTGATTTCTTTGGTAATGCAGTCAACCATTGCCCTTCCCGTGCAATGTCACTCCGAGGGTGGTGGGCTTGGACGCGGAGAAGCTAGAGAAGATGATGGGTACTGGTGCTTGACGTACAGCAATGGAGGACGAATTCTATATGCTTGGTATCGTGCCAGCTCGTCGGCGGTCATAAGGGACTTCATAATTCGCGGCCTGTATAAGAAGATAATCGGGATGTATATCGTGTGGCCCGTGATTGTCCACACAATGCCACAATTGATCATAACCACCGATGCTTCCACCATATGGCAGGCCACTATTTTTGGAGTGTTGTGCAGATTTTGGTGAGCTGGCGATCTCGATCTTCCCGCGCTTTACATTCGAATCATGCTGACTGATCTGGCGATTGTCTGATAATGCGACTCAAGGCCCGAGGAGCTACGTATCAGCAAGACCAGAGTGTGCTATGAATACCTTTGTTGTCTGCAATGGACTGTTAATGTTAATAGTGCCGGTCGAGCGCTTTGACAAAAGACGACAGAGGGTCACAACATCTATGTATGTTAATGTGTAGAAAACAAAGAACAAACGCGATCGAGCAACGGAAGCAAAGTTTTGGGTTTGTTCTCACACATGGTGATCGATCGATCACACCTTCCTATTATATTTGCATGCTGCCTTGCTGGCTACTGGCATCTTACAATGGCAGCCTCACGACGGCGACGGCTTAACAACAATTGCAAGAAGGTCTCCCCTGTGAAAGCAACGCTTTCCGCCGATTTTATAACTCCGGTGGGACATGTTGAAAAAAAAATTGGGGGGGGGGGTACCAAGCGTGACTGACTTGGTATGGAAGGCTTCTGCGAACACGCTTCAGCTTTTTGTACGCCACAGGACAAACCAGAAGGAAGTAAGGCAACCTAGGCTTCGGTCCACAAAGGTCCACACGTGTCCGCCAGCGATCGTACGGAGGTGGACTATAAGACTCCTTCTCCGCACCATGGGCCATGGCACATCACCTCCAAGGGCTAATCGCTAACACGTTCATCATTTTACTTTCGCCAGGAGATACC
>MU123774.1:0-110852 GCA_014904935.1 Melanogaster broomeanus | reverse complement strand
CGTACCGGTTAGTCAGAGTAGCGCCTAATGATCAAACACGCCGCACAGACAGTGGAATATGATGCCCAAAATAGGATCCAATCCGCATTGCATGATCTTTGGCCAAGATAGCGATGTGGGGGTGCTAAGAATGATTGCGCACTATGGCCGATTGGTTGGGACCCTTGGATAGTTATACGGGGACATGGGTCCGGACCGGGGAGTCTGGTGATCTGCTCGGTTAGTGTATTCTTGGGATCACGATCAGAAGTGGTCGTCGAGATAACACAGTACACGTCGTGCAAGGCTCGTGTCAGCCTGTGACGGACAGTGCAGCATTACCCAGTTCACTGTGGACCCATGATAGTGGCAATAAGCGGGAAAACATAATGGCATTGACACCCAATCATTAATCATGAGTGTCATTGTGCAACTTGAGTAATTTGAGCAACTCTATTGTGTTACAATTGTTGAGATGTTCATTTGAAGTGTTGTTGAACTCGCCGAGAATCCGGAGACACTGTTCGACATTGCTCGACCCGGAGCTCTCAATACATACCTATTGTCGACATCGTCCTTCGAGGCTGGTACTTCACTTTGCAACTTGAACTCACTTCGAGGTTTCCTGAGACCCATTACATACGTTACGATACCACTGACTGTACCTCAATGCTAAGCGCTGAACGTCCACTGGACCACGTCCGAAGGCGCCTCACGGTACGGTACACAGCGACACAAACCGCCCAGCCCGGCCAACCCGAAGCCAAACGGCAATCCGCCTCTTCTAATAATTGATGTACTTGACATGTGCCATCACCGCGCTCTGTGCCGTGTCACTGGCTGTCCACTGGTATCTTGCTAGAAATTCGAAGCGGTCATCCTCACCATTTCCACTTCCCCCAGGTCCTCCAGGTTTACCAATACTAGGGAACGTCAGAGGCATTGATGTAGCCGCACCCTGGCGAACCTATGCGCGATGGGGCAAACAATACGGTGAGACTCGCTACGCTTTTTCATCTTGCCCAGAGCCAGCGTCTTAACGTCTGGAATATCGGCCTGTAGGAGACCTGGTATACTCACGGCCACGGCTGTTCCAACAAGACATCATCATCATCAATTCAGAGAAAGTCGCCAAGGAGCTCCTCGACGAACGGTCAAACAATTATGCGAACAGACCACACTTCGTCATCAGTGCCTTGTGAGTTCAACTGGGGGTTTTGCTATAAGTGACTTCGACTTGTTTGGTATAGGTTTGGTGCAGATTTCAACACGGCTTTCATGCCCTATGGGCCTCGCTGGCGTTCTCAAAAGGAAGTTATTCCACCAGTCATTCAAACCAGAATCAGTTCCACGGTTCCACCCCTTACAGCAGCAAAAGTCTCGACAGTTGTTGCGAGGACTCCTTGAGTCGCCGGAACTGTATTACAATCATCTGCACGAGTGCGTTCCACATGTTCGTCTCAGAAGTAAGTGGTGCGACTGATAGCACATTTCGTCAGATACTCGACCTCTGTCATCATGCAAGCAGTCTACGACTACAATGCGACGCCGCTGAAAGATAAATTCGTGGACATGGCTAACTGGGGCACGAAACTAGTAGTCGAGGCGATGCGTCCCGAGGTTTCTATGCTGTTCAGCACGTTCCCGTTCCGTATGCCATCTCTTCCTCATGGGAGGCGTTTCCTTGGCCTAAACAATTCTATTTAGTCCTCTATTTGCCATTTTGGTTCCCTGGGATGGGTATCAAGAGGAAAGGTGCTCTGGCGCGACCGTCGGCTAAAGCCTGCCTTGAGCAAACCTTCCTATTTGCGGTCGAGCGTAAGGTTAGCACCACCTGGAATGGAGAGTATAGATACAAGACTGACTTCACGTTCAAAGGAAAGCGGCAGCACCGGTCCCGCGATGGTGCTCGATGCTTTACTGAAAAAGGATGCTGCGAACGCTTCGGAAGAGGATATGCAAGCCCTGAAAGAGGCTGCCGGGACCGCATTCGGAGGTGCTGTCTACTGATTTGCCTCGCTGTCCGGCATGGCTACCGTTATATTGACTCAAACCCATTGTTCATCCAGCTGCATCGGAGACCGTGAGTGAACCTCTAACCTCATGTCGAACAGACTGCTTACCAAAGTCTCCGACGTCAACAACAAAGTCAGCTTCGGCACTCATGACTTTCTTTCTGTCTATGCTTTTGTTCCCCGAAGTTCAAGAGAAGGCCCAGGCTCAGATTGATGCTGTGGTCGGCCTGGATAGAGTACCGACGATCGAGGATAGGCCATCATTGACGTATATTGATGCTATTCTCCGCGAAACCCTCAGGTGGAGTCCAGTTCTTCCTTTGTGTAAGTCTTGTCGCTTTTTGTCAGTATGGTGCTGGTCGAACCCATGCAGCAATCCCGACGACTACGATAGAAAGCGATGTATACCAGGGATACTACATACCCAAAGGTAATCACTGTCGCATCTTTCATTGTCATTCTGTGTATAACGTTCAACGAGGTGCCATCATCATGACGAATCTCTGGTTGGGCTGCATCATTGTAAATGACTGGTCAATCCTCTGACGACGAATCCGACCATTTCCAGGGCCATGGCACACGATGAAGAGAAGTATCCTAAGCCATTTGACTTCATTCCTGAACGGTTCCTGGATGAAGATGGAAATCTGACCCAAGACGACGTCGTCAATATTGGTTATGGTTTTGGACGGAGGTTTGCCCTGGGAGAGTTTTATTCAAACATTGCACTGACGAACATCCTCCATGCTATTTTACGCTATTCGCTTCGAGGTAAATCCCTGAATTTTTGCCATCATGTACGTCACGCTGAACCACTCGCTCCTATGTACTTCGCAGAATTTGTGTCGGACGACACTTCGCCGACCCATCGCTGTGGACGGCAATGGTCTCTATTTTAGCTACTTTCAAGATCTCAAGAGCCAAAGATCACGACGGGCGTGATGTATATTTCAAACCAGAATGGTCGACCGGGTTGACCACGTGCGTCTCATTTCGGATTTTGGGATGCTTGCTGATTCCTCCTTGCGGCAATCTTTGTTTGATTTCTTTGGTAATGCAGTCAACCATTGCCCTTCCCGTGCAATGTCACTCCGAGGGTGGTGGGCTTGGACGCGGAGAAGCTAGAGAAGATGATGGGTACTGGTGCTTGACGTACAGCAGTGGAGGACGAATTCTATATGTTGGTATCGTGCCAGCTCGTCGGCGGTCATAAGGGAGTTCATAATCGCGGCCTGTATAAGAAGATAATCGGGATGTATATCGTGTGGCCCGTGATTGTCCACACACAATGGCCACAATTGATCATAAACCACCGATGCTTCCACCATATGGACAGGCCACGCTATTTTTGGAGTGTTGTGCAGATTTTGGTGAGCTGGCGATCTCGACTCTTCCCGCGCTTCCTAACATCTCGAAATCACTGCTGACTGATCTGGCGATTGTCTGATAATGCGACTCAAGGCCCGAGGAGCTACGCTACTAGCAAGACCAGAGTGTGCTATGAATACCTTTGTTGTCTGCAATGGACTGTTAATGTTAATAGTGCCGGTCGAGCGCTTTGACAAAAGACGACAGAGGGTCACAACATCTATGTATGTTAATTGTAGAAAACAAAGAACAAACGCGATCGAGCAACGGAAGCAAAGTTTTGGGTTTGTTCTCACACATGGTGATCGATCGATCACACCTTCCTATTATATTTGCATGCTGCCTTGCTGGCTACTGGCATCTTACAATGGCAGCCTCACGACGGCGACGGCTTAGACAACAATTGCAAGAAGGTCTCCCCTGTGAAAGCAACGCTTTCCGCCGATTTTATAACTCCGGTGACATGTTGAATGTACCAAAGCGTGACTGACTTGGTATGGAAGGCTTCTGCGAACACGCGTTCAGCTTTTTGTACCCACAGGACAACCAGAGGAAGTAGGCAACTAGGCTTCGGGTCCACAAGGTCCACACGTGTCCGCAGCGTCGTATCGGAGGCGACTATAAGAACTCCTTCTCGCACATGGGCCATGGCACATCACCTCAAGGGCTAATCGCTAACCGTTCATCATTTTACTTTCGCCAGGAGATAACAGCACACGACTCATGGACACCCATCTCACCTTCCCCTTCTCACACCTATCAATCGAACTTGCTCTCAACATCATAGAATTGGCTGCTATTCCAGATTTCTATTCAACGTCACCGGCCAATCCCTATGCATGTGCACTCGCTCTTTCCCGCGTCTCGAAAGCCGTGCGACGTGCCACCCTACCAGTCATGTTGCACACGGTGCTCCTCCCACGCAGGCGCAGAGTAGTCAAATTTGTGGCGGCACTACGCATACAAAGCGGTTTTGCCCTTGCCAACCGACCCTTATTTGTCGATTATGCCACATCCATCCACAGAATAATGATAGGGCCTTGCCCCGACCCACCACCTTCTGCACCGATGGCGTCGAGGTTCTTTCGTGCATCCTCACGAGAAAGTATCGATTTCTCGCTTCTCGCCCCCGTGTTGCTCAGCGCACCTTCCCTCGCCTTGGACTTTCAAAGCGCTTTGCTCCTGTGTGACTGTCTTAATTGGGCGTGGCAGCACCACGGCCCAGGTTCTGGAGAAGATGGGGTTGGCATGGGTGCATCATTGCAGCGTTCCAGATCACCCTTGGCGCACCGTCCACGCTTCACTCTGTTAGGAAGCGCCGCTCGGTGGCGGCCTTTCACAAGCACTCCAGAAGGCAGCGCATTCCTTGCATCCCTCTCCCATTTGCTTATCTTACCCAAATACATGGAGACCCAAGATCTCCAGCAAATCGAAAAGACGGTCACAGTACGATCGCGCATCATACCACGTTCGGTGAATTCCAACTCGGGTATCCCATGGGCATCTCTTCGTAGCCTCCAGAGACTCACAGTACCGTTGGGATACACTGACAGCCCCTGCATGCTTACGCATGTTGCGTTGGAAGAATACCCCGAACTCAACCTGTGTCGGAAACATATACGTCGTCTTATTCACAATGGAAGCACCTTTTGGACGGTCTAGAGTCGCAACCGAAGTTTGGGTGGATCATGCCATGCAAGCTTACCTTGAAAAAGGAGAGGGTTGTTTGGCTCATGTTGAGGTTCGCATGCGCATCGACGACGTATGGAAATCGGTTTTATTCGACTGGGAGGCGTACTGGGCGAAGGGATTGCGAAGATAATGGGAGTACATCTTGCAGACGACTGGGGAGATGCAGGAGTAATACAAACCACTAATGTCAAGCGCATCGACTGTCATACAATACATTGTCTGTCATGATTGTGCGGCATTCATCATCTGTCGACAATATCAGGACGGGGAGGTGGGCAATGGACAAAAGAAGGATGCTACCTGCGTCTATCCTTTCTCAAGTGTTTCGCATTGATCAGTTGTTCGAGCTTATTGGCGTCCATCTCTGGGCTTCTCAGCACAATATTACAAGGGAACGGAAGCGGCTGCCTGCGGATCGTGATCGTAATAATCAGAAATTGGCATGTACCAAAGGTACAAGTGCTCCAGGACAAGACGCACCTTGCGATTCCGAACGTCCATTCAGGCTCGAATGACACTTCTTTCCCATCCTCATCCTTCGGTACTGACACCTTGAATAGTGCGAGAATCATCGACATCGCAAACCATAAGGTAGCATCAGCGAAGTGTCTGCCAGCACAGATTCGGCGGCCATGGCCAAACGCGATATTCAGAACATTGTCAGAGGTGAGGGTACCATCTGGGTTGAGAAAACGTTCCGGGATGAATTCGAAGGGTTTCGGATATTTTGATTCGTTGTGCGACATTGACCTATGAGATTAGCATAAAAGAAGTATTTAGCGTTTGACGGAACATAGCAAGAACAGTATATCCAAACCAAAGATTCGCAATGACGGTAGCCCCTGCAAGAGTGATTTTAGATACATGTGTCGAAACAACGAAGCATCACGGACCCTTCGGTATGTGATATCCTTCATAAACGTCATCGTTCACAGCTGCATGTGGAATGCTGCGAATATTAGTCCCTTCTCGAAGCACCACGCTCTGACTCACAAATAGGTGCAATAGGATTCCATCTCAGCGTTTCGCGCATGATAGCGTCAATGTATCGTCAGGGATGGTCTATCATCCAGTGTCGGAAGCCTGCCCTTGCCCACCACCGCCTCGAGCTGGGCATGTGCCTTCTCTTGGACCTCTGGGTACAAAAGCATCGCGAGGAGGAACGTCGTAAGCGCAGCACTTGATCTGGACGGCTAATAAGTAGAGCATTAATCTGAGCGTGTCCGATGTTCACGTACTGAATTTGCCCCAGCTGGATATGATCTGTGAGTGAAACAGAAGGCATTGGGCGGACAAGCGAAAGAAATACCTGCAAAAGCAGTTGAAGCAGCCTCCTTGAGACCTTGCAACCATCCAGGTGCTGCTTTCTTGCTCTTCTGCTTTTCGGAGCGCATCGAATACCATGAAACGGAGCGGTACTTCCGTCATTCTTCGTATCGTGATGAGAAGCGATCCTCTTCGTAGTTATCCGCTCATCATTCTCTGCAAGGCATGTTTAAAGGGAACTTCGACGCAATCCTTGGCCCATTCTCTGCATAATGCTCCGTTCCTTTTAATGCCCATACCCGGAAACCAGGACGGGATGGTAAGGACTGACGTCGAATTAGCTTGTGCCTGGAAGCAAGCGGAAATCGCGTGTACTCACTTATCGGAAATGCCTCAAGGACCGCTGTTACATCCGGAGTCAGGACGGCTAGTGCCAGTGTAAGTACCCGCCCAATGATATACACCATGTGGTCATTTGTAGACAGCGTATCGTAGTCGTATACGCTCTTCATAATAACTGATGAACTGTACCTACCAAATACATGTGAGCTATGGTTGGCTTGAAATATATCAGGCGACGCACTGGAACAGGTGGTCGATATAGAGTTCTGGGGGATACTAGTAGCCACGGAGCAGTTCGTGTGCCTTACTTCGCTGCATAGCACGAATCTTGGTCACGAATCAGCCTTGAGCGTCTGGTGGAAGAATCGGCGCTGGCAGGCGCCATCTGTCGCCGTAGGCCATGAACGCCGTATTAAAATTTACCCCGAAACTTGAACAGCAGCGTATCGTCAGATTCGTTATGAGAGAGGTGAAACGGTGACTTACAGCGTAGCAGTTACGATGTTCAAGGCACTCTAAGAGGCGCGATTCCTCCATCCTCTCCCATCTCCTTTATATTACCCAAATACATGGAGACACACAAAGATCTCCAGCAAATCGAAAAGACGGTCAATACGACAATCGCGCATCATACCACGTTCGGTGAATTCCAACTCGGGATATCCCAATGGGGCATCTCTTCGTGGCCCTCCAGAGCTCCACAGTACCATTGGGATAACCACTGACAGCCCCTGCATGCCTTACGCAATGACTGCGTTGGAAGAAACCCCGCACTTCTATCAACCTGGTGCGAACATATACGTCGTTTATTCACAATGAAGCACCTTTTGGACGGTCTAGAAATCGCAACGGAAGTTTGGGTGGATCATGCCATGCAAGCCTACCTGAAGAAGCGAGAGAGGTCGATTTGCTCCTGTTTGAGGTCGATTTGATGCGACTGTGGATATCGGTTTTTATTCGAACTGGGAGCGTCTGGGGAATTGTGTGTTTATGCTAATGTGACATGCAAGATTGGGAGGTGGAGTGTATAAATGTTCAGGCCGACGCATATAAGGTCGGTGTGGGTATCGTCAAAGTCCAACCAGATCCGGTGTTAATAGAATGGACGAAAGCTCTCCTCCGTGCTTCATAATGTCGTTCGTCTATTGATCTCAGTTTTGTTCGTGTTATTGGCGTTATTCTCTGGTGTTATCTCTCTGGCTACCTTATTATCTCTTAATATAGGGAACGGGGAGGGCGGCTGCCTGCACATCGTGATTGCCATAATCAGAATTGGCATGTACCAAAGCAAGCGTAAGTGACTCTTGCGACTGAATTTGCCCCAGCTGGATATGATCTGTGAGTGAAACAGAAGGCATTGGGCGGACAAGGCAAGAAATACCTGCAAAAGCAGTTGAAGCAGCCTCCTTGAGACCTTGCAACCATCCAGGCGCTGCTTCTTCCTCTTTTGCATTTCGGAGCGCATCGAATACCATGAACGGAGCGGTACTTCCGTCATTCTTCGTATCGTGATGAGAACGATCCTCCTTCGTAATTATCCGCTCACCATTCTCTGCAAGGCATGTTTAAAGGGAACTTCGACGCAATCCTTGGCCCATTCTCTGCATAATGCTCCGTTCCTTTTAATGCCCATACCCGGAAACCAGGACGGGATGGTAAGGACTGACGTCGAATTAGCTTGGGCCTGGAAGCAAGGGAAAATCCGTGTACTCACTTATCGGAAATGCCTCAAGGACCGCTGTTACATCCGGAGTCAGGACGCTAGTGCCAGTGTAAGTACCCGCCCAATGATATATACCATGTGGTCATTTGTAGACAGCGTATCGTAGTCTGTATACGCTCTTCATAATAACTGATGAACTGTACCTACCAAATACATGTGAGCTATGGTTGGCTTGAAATATATCAGGCGACGCACTGGAACAGGTGGTCGATATAGAGTTCGGGGGACTCTAGTAGCCCACGGAGCAGTTCGTGTGCCTTACTTCGCTGCATAGGGACGAATCTTGGCACGGAATCGGCCTTGAGCGTCTGGTGGAAGAATCGGCGCTGCAGGCGCCATCTTTCGCCGTAGGCCATGAACGCCGTGTTAAAATTTACCCCGAACTGAAACACAGCGTATCGTCAGATTCGTATGAGAGAGCAGAAAGGTGACTTACAGCGTAGCGGTGACGATGTTCGGCCTGTCGGAGTAGTTGCTAGAACGATTTTCGAGGAGATCTTTGGCAACCTTTTCCGAGTTGATGATGATGATGTCTTGATTGAAGAACCGCGAGTATACGAGGTCACCTGTGAGCCCACGTAATTGAGAAACAGAAACCACGATTCCAGTGAAGTCAGAACAGCATACCGTACACTTTGGACCATTCAGAATAGGTCAACCATGGTGCGTTGTGGTTGATTCCACGTACATTCCCCACAATGGGTAGCGGTGGGGGACCTGGCGGCAGTGGACACGGGGAACGTGATGTTTGCTTCTTACATCGACGTCCAACATCGACTAGTGTGACGCAGACCAGCACTGCGACGCATAATGTGGTCCAGTTCGCGGCTGCCATCTCGAGTGCAATAAGCAGACTGTCTGTGAGAGTTCAGATAAATGGCACTTCGGTTCGCAGTCTCGCCGGATCATATATAAGTACCTGTGGATATGATCTAACGAGAAGGGGCCGATGGTGGAACGCATGACCCTACTAGAAGGAAGACTGCTGTCAGGGTCCCAACATTGATACTGCCAATCCGCACATTAAGCGCACCAGAATAGTGCCCCGTATAGTTAGTCTGTACTAATCGGTCACTTGCAGCTCACGACTGGGGCAGTCCTTGATTCACTTGATATAAGGCTTAATCTAGGTTATCTGACACTCAACAATCACGCGTCGTGGACGTGTTGTGGGTCAATGGTCACGTGTTGACCCCATTGACTGCGTCTGACCCAGGTCTGACCCAGCAGTCAGGTCATTGACCCAGTCAGAAGGTCAAGTAGTCAACATTGACCCAAACCAACACTGCTTGAAGAAGTCCTCAATATTGCTATTTTCGTTGTGTGTGGATATCCACCATTGACTTCACAGACTCTTATCAGGAGAACTACGCTTCAAGTTTTGCAGTCTTTGTTGACAGCCTCAAGTTCTGATTGGTGGGAATCTATTGCTCACCAGGAGGCGCAGTAACTAAGTTACCTGCCAGTGTAAAACCGACGAAGACCATATCTTTCAAGTCGATTAATGTTCTAGAGCCGAACAGTGGAATGGCACGAGTTAAATACAATGCATATCACTGCACCAGAGTTGCAAACAAATTTGATGTGAAGTCTATAGCTCGTAAAATTCGAGAGATTGAGACTAGAAAAGTATATGGGGAGATGGGGAAAGACCTTGCCTTTGACCCACAACAAAGATGTGGGGGTCCGTCAAAGACTTCGTGTGCCAGAGTGATGCTGGCGTGAAAAGTAGAAATGGTATAGAGTTGCACAATATCTCCGAGCGACTTTCGAGGGATGTCACACATTGTCACAGTGCTTTTTGGACCTCCGCTGATCGCCAGACAGGCTAAGAGCCTAAGACAGCCATCTCTGTGTCAATTTGCAACTCTGGTGCAGTGATAGGTCAACGTGTCAACCATCTTTGTTGTCTGCAATGGGCTGTTAACGTTAGTAGTGGTGATTGGGCGCTTTGACAAAAAACGACACAAGGTCACAGCATCAAAGTTGTAGAAAACAAAGAACAAACTCGATCGAGCGAAGGAATCCAAAACGTCCACGCTCACTCTGTTAGGAAGTCCTGCTCAGTAACGGCCTTTCACAAGCACTCTAGAAGGCAGCGCATTCCTCGCATCCCTCTCCCATCTCCTTATATTACCCAAATACATGGAGACCCAAGATCTCCAGCAAATCGAAAAGACGGTCAAAGTACGATCGCGCATCATACCACGTTCGGTGAATTCCAACTCGGGTATCCCATGGGCATCTCTTCGTGGCCTCCAGAGACTCACAGTACCATTGGGATACACTGACAGCCCCTGCATGCTTACGCATGCTGCGTTGGAAGAACACCCCGAACTTCTATCAACCTGTGTCGGGAACATATACGTCGTCTTATTCACAATGGAAGCACCTTTTGGACGGTCTAGAGTCGCAACCGAAGTTTGGGTGGATCATGCCATGCAAGCCTACCTTGAAGAAGGAGAGGGTGATTTGGCTCCTGTTGAGGTCCGCATGCTCATCGACGACATGTGGAAATCGGTTTTATTCGACTGGGAGGCGTACTGGGCGAAGGGATTGCCAAGATAATTGGGGCACATTTTGCAGACGACTGGGGAGGTGGAGGAGTAATACAAACCACTAATGTCAAGCGCATCGACTGGCATACAATATATTGTCTAGTCGTGATCGTGCGGTATTCATCATCTGTCGATGTTATACCAGGACTGGGGGGTAAGGAATGGACGAAAGGACCCTTCCAGCGCCCATCCTTTCTCAAGCGTTCGCATTGATCAGTTGTTCGAGCTTATTGGCGTCCATCTCTGGGATCCTCGGCACAATATTACAAGGGAACGGGAGCGGCTGCCTGCACATCGTGATTGCCATAATCAGAAATTGGCATGTACCAAAGCAAAGCGTAAGTGCTCTGCGACAAGACGCACCTTGTGATCCCGAGCGTCCATTCAGGCTCAAATGCCACTTCTTTCCCATCCTCATCCTTCGGTATTGACACCTTGAATAGTGCAAGAATCATCGAAATCGCAAACCATAAGGTGGTATCAGCGAAGTGTCTGCCAGCACAGATTCGGCGGCCGTGGCCAAACGCGATATTCAGAACGTTGTCGGAGGTGAGGGTACCATCTGGGTTGAGAAAACGTTCAGGGATGAATTCGAAGGGTTTTCGGATATTTGGATTCGTTGTGCGACATTGACCTATGAGATTAGCATAAAGGAAGTATTTAGCGTTTGACGGAACATCGCAAGAACAGCGATATCCAAACCAAAGATTCGCAATGACGGTAGCCCCTGCAAGAGTGGTTTTAGTCCATGTGTCGAAACAACGAAGCATCACGGACCCTTTCGGTATGTGGTATCCCTCATAAACGTCATCGTTCGCAGCTGCATGCGGATGCTGCGATATTCAGTCCCTTCTCGAAGCACCACGCTCTAACTCACAAATAGGTGCAATAGGATTCCATCTCAGCGTTTCGCGCATGATAGCGTCGATGTACGTCAGGGATGGTCTATCATCCAGTGTCGGGAGCCTGCCCTTGCCCACCACCGCCTCGATCTGGGCTATGTGCCTTCTCTTGGATCTCTGGGTACAAAATCATCGCTAGGAGGAACGTCGTAAGCGCAGCACTTGTCTGGACGGCTAATAAGTAGAGCATTAATCTGAGCGTGTCCGATGATCACGTACTGAATTTGCCCCAGCTGGATATGATCTGTGAGCGGAACAGAAGGCATGGGGCGGACAACGAAAGAAATACCTGCAAAAGCAGTTGAAGCAGCCTCCTTGAGACCTTGCAACCATCCAGGTGCGGCTTCTTGCTCTTCTGTGTTTTCGGAGCGCATCGAATACCATAAACGGAGCGGTACTTCCGTCATTCTTCGTATCGTGATGAGAACGGTCCCCTTCGTAATTATGCGCTCACCATTCTCTGCAAGGCATGTTTAAAGGGAACTTCGACGCAATCCTTGGCCCATTCTCTGCATAATGCTCCGTTCCTTTTAATGCCCATACCCGGAAACCACGACGGGATGGTAAGGACTGACGTCGAATTAGCTTGGGCCTGAAGCAACGGGAAATCCAGTGTACTCACTTATCGGAAATGCCTCAAGGACCGCTGTTACATCCGGAGTCAGGACGGCTAGTGCCAGCGTAAGTACCCGCCCAATGATATGCACCATGTGGTCGTTTGTAGACAGCGTATCGTAGTCGTATACGCTCTTCATAATAACTGATGAACTATACCTACCAAACACATGTGAGCTATGGTTGGCTTGAAATATATCAGGCGACGCACTGGAACAGGTGATCGATATAGGAGTTCTGGGGGATACTAGTAGCCCGCGGAGTAGTTCGTGTGCCTTACTTTGCTGCATAGGCACGAATCTTGTTGCAGAATCGGCCTTGAGGGTCTGGTGGAAGAATCGGCGCTGCAGGCGCCATCTGTCGCCATAGGCCATGAACGCCGTGTTAAAATTTACCCCGAAACTTGAACGCAGCGTATCGTCAGATTCGTTATGAGAGAGCAGAAGCAGTGACTTACAGCGCAGCGGTGACGATGTTCGCCTGTCGGAGTAATTGCTAGAACGATTTTCGAGGAGATCTTTGGCAACCTTCTCCGAGTTGATAATGATGATGTCCTGGTTGAAGAACCGCGAGTATACGAGGTCACCTGTGAGCCCATGTACTTGAGAAACAAAACCACGATTCCAGTGAAGTCAGAACAGCATACCGTACACTTTGGACCATTCAGAATAAGTCAACCACGGTTCGTTGGGTTGATTCCACGTACATTCCCCACAATAGGTAGCGATGGGGGACCTGGCGGCAGTGGACACGGGGAACGTGATGTTTGCTTCTTGCCTCGTCGACGTCCGACTCGGCTAGTGTGACGCAGACCAGCACTACGACACATAACGCGGTCCAATTCGCGGTTGCCATCTCGAATGCAATAAGCAGACTGTTTATGAGAGTTCAGATAAATGGCACTTCGGTTCTCTCCCAGGCAGTCTCACCAGATCATATATACCTGTGGATGTGATCTTGTCAGAAGATGGAACCTGAATTCATCTTGACTCGGTTAGACCGCCAGCGACTAATCGCCTCAGTAGCTGACACGATGGGGGGTACTAAACGTTGGGGTGGGAGATGATGCATAGCGATTGGTGGGCCATGTATGACTCGTGTTTTACTGGCAAAGCCAGCCAAGTTCCAACCTCTGGTACATTACCTAAGCCAACGTAACTTAAAGCCTTCTCATTACTGTATCGTGCCATGAATGTCCACTGTTCGGCTCTAGAAAATTGATCCACTTGAAAGGTATGGTCTTCGTCGGCTTTACAGGTCACTACCTCCTCGTAGGAGATAGATACACACCAATCAAAACTTGAGGCTGTCAACAAAGACCTCAAATCTTGAAGCGTAGTTCTCCGTGAAGTCAATGGCGGACTCATCACACAACGGAACATTGAGGAGTTGTCTAAAATGTTGTACGAAACGCGAAAAATCCACTACCTAAGTTCACCGGGGGTAATGCTGATGCTGTCACCTACTCAGGCGATTAGGGGCTGGTGGTCTAACCGAGTCAAGTACTGTAAGTACCGCAGTATCCGAGTCAATCTCGGGACAGCAGTCTTCCTTCCAGGGTCCTGCGCTCCACAGATCGTGTCCACAGGTATATAATGATCCGACGAAGGGGACCGAAGTGCCATTTATCTGAACTCTCACAGACAGGCCTCATGGCACTCGAGATGGCGACCGCGAATTGGACAGCGTTATGTGTCGCAGTGCTGGTCTGCATCACACTGGTCAATGTCGGACATCGACGAGACAAGAAGCAAGCATCACGTTTCCCGCATCCACTGCCGCCAGGTCCCCCACCGCTACCCATTGTGGGGAATGTACGTGGAATCAACCCCAACGAACCGTGGTTGACTTATTCTGAATGGTCCAAAGTGTACGGTATGCAGTTCTGACTTCAATGCAGTTCCTGCTTCTGATTTTCATATACATGGGCTCGCAGGTGACCTCTTATACTCGCGGTTCTTCAATCGGGATATCATCATCATCAATTCGGAGAAGATTTCCAAAGATCTCCTCGAACACCGTTCGAACAATTACTCCACCAGGCCGAACATGATTACCATTGCGCTGTAAGTCACCGTTCTGCTTCATCATAAGGAACCTCACAATATCCTGTGTTCAAGTTTCGGGGCAGATTTTAACACGGCGTTCTTGCCCACGGCGAAAAAATGGCGCCTGCAGCGCCGATTCTTCCACCAGACGCTCAAGCCCGATTGTGTCTCAAGATTTCGTGCCTGTGCTGCAAAGCAAGGCACACGAACTACTCCGGGGGCTACTAGAGTCCCCCGAACTCTATATCGATCACCTGTTGCTTGTCATCAGTGTTTGTGCATTACTCCTGCATCTCCTAAGTCGCCTGTAAAACGTCACCCGATGATCTTGGCAATCCCTTCACCCAGTAAGCCTTCCAGTCGAAGGAAACGATTCCACACGTCGTCGATGCTCATGCGAACGTCAACAGGAGCCAAATGACCCTCTCCTTCAAGGTAAGCTTGCATGGCATTCTCAAACCAAACTTCGGTTGCGATTCTAGACTGTCCAAAAGGCGCTTCCATTTGTGAATAACACGACGTGCGTGTTTCCGACACAAGGCGTTGATAGAAGTTCGGGGTATTCTTCCAATAGTACAGCATACGGAAGCATGCAGGGGCTGGCAGTGTATGCCAGCGGTACGATGAGTCTCCGGAGGCTATGAAGAGATCCCCATGAGATGCCCGAGTCGAAATTCACCGAACGTGGCATGATGCGCGGTCATACTCTGGCCCCCTTGGAGATCTTGGGTCTCCATGTATTTGGATAAGATAAGCAGCTGGGAGAGGAATGCGAGGAATGCTCTGCCTTCTAGGTGCTTGTGAAAGGCCGCACTGAGCGAAGCTTCCTAACAGAGTGAGCGTGGACGTGCGCGAGGGTGATCTGAACGCTGCAATGATGCACCCGCGCCTAACTAAGACATCCACTCACATAGCGGCAAAGCGTTTTGAATGTCCAAGGCGAGGGAACTTAGCAACACGGGGGCGAGAAGCGATAAATCGATATCTTCCAGTGAGGATGCACGAAAGAAACTCGACACCATCAGTGCAGAAGGTGGTGGGTCGGGGCAAGGCCCTACCAATATTCTGTGGATGGATGTAGCGTAATCGACAAATAATTTACTTCAAGGGTCGGTGGGCAAGGGCAAAACCGCTTTGTATGCGTAGTGCCACTACAAATTTGACTACCGTTGTACTCTCCTGTGTGGAAGGAGCACTGCAGTACTGTGTGACTTGAATATGACTGGTAAGGGTGGCACGCCTCGCGGCTTTCAAGACGCGAGAAAGAGCGAGTGCACACACATATAGGGATTGACGGGCCCATTTGAATAGAAATCTGGTATAGCAGCCAAATGATGTTGAGCGCAAGTTCGATGGGTAGGTGTAGTGCTGTGCAAAATTATTAATATATTCAAATACAATAAGAATATATTGCCATATTACGATTATAGTATGGCCTGAGGGTTAGGGCTGGTGAGTGAGTATGTTATGAATATATTATATTATCTGCGTGATATTTAATAGTAGTTATAAGTATTAAAGTTGGTACTCCGGCATGGCGGCACTGGGTGGCTTGAAGGCTTGGCCTAACAAATCTAATGATCTAACTTATAAATTTCGTCTATACTAATTATATAGGCATTGGCACGGGTATGGCCGCACGGGTTACGGGTACCAAAAACCCGTACCCGTCGCCTGATTAGGCCTTTTGTGGTGGTGGAGATACCATTTACGGTAAACTTCCAGCACGCTGCTTTTGCCCCGATTACCTTTTCATCTTTCGAGCACACAACACGGAGTCACAGACCACTCACAGACCTCACATGCACACCAACCAAGACAAGCATGCACGTCGACATAACGCGCGTCACCCTATTCACAGCCGCGATGCATTACAATGCAAACTGAATACATGAAACCACGGCCTGGCAGGTAATACAGTATGTTTTTATTTTTCTCGTTTCTTAAACAACTAACTACTCGCGCAGCTACAACGATCACATGCAATACCCATTGGCCATGCAACGGACTCTAGCCCCATCACATGCGACCAAAACGACAGGTGCACATGCAACACGATGCAGCCGCCGTGGCGAGGTAAACTTGTTCTTTTGTCTTGTTCATTAAAGAGTTAACTACTTGTACAGCTATTGAGCCTACGATGCTCATGCACACTACTTGTGGATGACACAAACAACTCCAGCCCCCGAGTCACATGCAACCACACCAAGTGGTGCACACGCAATGCGACGCAGCCACCATAACGATGTAAGCTTTTCATTCTTTCATTCTCTTTCTTACTTGTTAAATAACTAACTGCTCGTGCAGCTACAACAATGACACGCACTCCCTATGGACGACACAACAGACTCTAAACCCCTCTCATGCAACTGACCCCATGGAGCCACAACGACGAGTTGCACACACGCTGCACAGCACAGCCACCACCCGCAAGACTGCGCTCCTACAGATCACTGACAACGCCCGCAAGTTCAGCGCTGGTCAGCGTACGAGGTAATGAGGGGAACAGGGAGGGAGATAGAACGACAAAGGAAGGTACGTCGTCCATCACATAGCAGGCCGCACCCATCTGATACAGCATGAGACTGACCACAACACCCGAGTGTGGATGCATGATGCACAGCGTGCGGTGAAGGTGCACGCACAGCCACGATGACGCCAACCAATGGGCCCACACAACACGCCAATGGGCCCCCGCCTACTCGCCACTCACGCAATGCACCAGACATGCGCAGGCGCGTTGACGGCGACAACATAACGCCCTCATACTGACCTGTACAGCCCCGCATCTCTACTGGCCAACGTACCTCCAACATGCTCAATGATGATCATGGCGAGGAACTTCACTTGGTCGTGTCAGGCGATGACCCAAAGGCGCTCAACAGCAAGATCAGGAACCGATGCGCAGTGTGCGGTGAACACGCGCAGATATGGTGACGATAACCAACAGGCACACGCAACTCGCCAATGCGCCGCCAATGGCTCAGCCTACCTATTCATGCCACTCACACAACACATTACTGACATGCACAGCCACGACGACGACAACGCGATCTCACATGTACCGTAGTATTTAATACATTACGCACCCCTTTCACACCGACCCGCCAGAATACCCGTGCCCATAAAGTATTGACCGGTCACGGGTACGGGTGTGGGTAACGTCTGTGATACCCGGGAGTATACCCGTGCCAAAGTTCCCTAACATTGCCAGCTACCTCGCCGATGTTTCCATCCACCATAACCATTAGATAGTATTAAATATGATTACCCTACAAATACATTATGATACCATTATGTTACGAGTAGATACTTGTCGAGGAACTGTTGATACAATACTATTATAATATATTACTCCGTAAAATTTATTATAATAGTATCTGCACAGCACTAGGTAGGTGTGAGAAGGGGAAGGTGATGTGGGTGTGCATTACTCGTGTTCTATGATCTCTGTCTAACATAAAATACCGAACGGTTCGTGATTAGCCTTACAATAAGTTACTGCTCGGTGACTGTCTTAGTTGGCCCTTTATGCTTCCGTGTGCTGTGTTGGAAGAATACTCCGAACTCTTATCAACACCCTGTGTCGGAAACACACACGTCGTCTTGTTCATAATATTTGAGAGCGCCTTCCGGACTGTCTAGAATCGCAACCGAAGTTTGGGTTGATCATGCCATGCGAGCTTACCTTGAAGGCGTGGGTGATTTGGGTCCTGTTGACGTTCGCATCAGCGTCGACGATGTGTGGCAATCGGTTTCCTTCGACTGGGAGGCGTACTGGGCGAAGGGATTGCCAAGATAATTGGGGTACATTTACAGACGACTTAGGAGGTGCAGGAGTAATACAAAACACTGATGCCAAGCGCATCCACTGTCATACAATACATTGTCTAGTCATGATTGTGCGACGGTCATCATCTGTCGACCATATATCAGGAGGGGCGACGGCGAAAGCGGGACGCTACCTACATCCATCCTCCCGTTCGCATTGATCAGTTCTTCCAGTTTATTGGCGTCCATCCCTGGGGTCCTCGGCACAATACTACAGGGGAACGGGAGCGGGTACCTGTGCGTCGCCATATTCAGAATCCACATAGAACATAGTTAAATGCTCCGCGACAAGACGCACGTCGAGATTCCGGACTTCCATTGAGGTTCGAGTGACACTTCATTCCCATCCTCATCTTTAGGTACTGACAACTTGAATAGTGCGAGAATCGTCGACATCGCAGACCATAAGGTTACATCAGCGAAGTGTCTGCCAACACAGATTCGTCGGCCGAAGCCAAACGTGGTATGCAGAACGTCGTCAGAGGTGAGGGTACCATCTGGGTTGAGAAAACGTTCAGGAATGAATTCGAAGGGCTTCGGATATTTGGATTCGTCGTGCGCCATCGACCTAGGAGATTAGCATGATGGGAGTATTTAGCGGTTGACGGAACATAGCAAGCATGGCATGTTCAAACCAACCAAAGATTTGTTATGATGGTAGCCCCTACAACAGTGGAGTTAATGGCGTCTCGAAACAACGAAGCAGCACAGACCTTTCGGTATGTGATATCCATCATAAATGTCATCATTTACAGCTGCATGCGGTACGGCTGCAAGAATTTTAGCACCTTCTCTAAGCATCAGGCTCGAGCTCACAAAGAGGTCCGACGGGATTCCATCGCAACGTTTCGCGCATAATAGCATCGACGTACGTCAGGGAAGGTCTATCATCCAGTGTCGGAAGCCTTCCCTTGCCCACCACCCCCTCGACCTGGGCATGGGCCTTCTCTTGGATTTCTGGGTTCAAAACCATCACTAGGAGGAACGTCCTAAGTACACCACTGGACTGGACGACTAATAAGTAGAGCATTAATCGGAACATGCCCGATGTCACATACTGTCTCTGACCCAGCTGAATATGATCGTGTGAGCGAAACAGAAGACATGGGGCGGAGAACGCAGGAAATACCTGCAAGAGCGGTCGCAGCAGCCTCCTTGAGACCTTGCAACCATCCAGGAGCGGCTTCTTCCTGCTCTGTTTTTCGGAGCGCATCGAATACCATAGACGGAGCGATACTGCCATCGTTCTTCATATCGCGATGAGAACGGTCTCCATTCGTAGTTATCCGCTCACCATTCTCTGCAATGCATGTGTAAAGGGAAGTTCTACCCAATCCTTAGCCCATTCTCTGCATAATGCTCCCTTCCTTTTAAGGCCCATACCCGGGAACCACGACGGGATGCTAAGGACTGCCAAATTAGCTTGTGCCTGGAACGAGAAGTCGGTGTGCTCACTTATCGGAAATGCGTCAAGGATCGGTGCTACTTCCGGACTCAAGACAGCCGTTATCATCTTGAGTATCCTCCCAATGATATCCACCACGTAGTCATTTGTAGGTAGCGGATCGTAGTCGTACATGCCCTTCATAACGACTGAGGAACTATACCTACCAAATACGCATGAGTTATGGTTGGCTTGAAATATATCAGGCGACGCACTGGAACAGGTGATCGGTATAGAGTTCGGGGGACTCTAGTAGCCTGCGGAGTAGTTCGTGTGCCTTACTTTGCTGCATAGGCACGAATCTCAATGCAGAATCAGCCTTGAGGGTCTGGTGGAAGAATCGGCGCTGCAGGCGCCATCTGTCGCCGTAGGGCATGAACACCCCGTTAAAATCTACTCCGAAACTTGGACACAGGGTATTGTGAGGTTCGTTATGATGAAGCAGAACGGTGACTTACAGCGCATTGGTGGGAATGTTCGGCCTGTCGGAGTAATTGCTCGAGCGGTCTTCGAGGAGATCTTTGGCAATCTTCTCCGAGTTGATAATGATGACATCCTGATTGAAGAGCCGCGAGTATACCAGGTCACCTGTGAGTCTCATTTTTATGAGAAACAGAAACAGGGGGTCCATTCATGTCAGAACGGCATACCGTACACTTTGGACCATTCATAATAGGTCAACCACGGTGCATTGGCATTGATTCCACGTATATTGCCCACAATGGGTAGCGGCGGGGGACCTGGTGGCAGGGGATGCGGGAAACGTGATGTTTGCTTCTTGCCTCGTCGACGTCCGACATCGAACACTATGACGCAGACCAGCACTGCGACAGATAACGTGGTCCAATTCGCGGTTGCCATCCCGAGTGCAAAAGCAAACCTGTCTGTGAGAGCTCAGATAAATAGCACTTGGTTTCTTTCCCACTCCATCAATGCTTTGAAAGAGTAGTTTCAAAGCCGTTTGCGTGTATATGCAGCGTAATTTCATTCCCCATTGTTTGCACCTCCACCAATGTTAAAGAGAAGTCTCCATCCCATATATATAAGCATATTTCAAGTTGCCACGGGCAAGGGAGCGGAATGGCGTGCGAGAATGCAGACCGAGTCGAGCGAGAGGAATTCCAAATAATAGCCAATGACTGGCGTTGTTACTAACTTACCATGAAGAGTCAGTACAAAGCCCCAAGCAACAAAGTGTAGCACGCGTGCTTATGTAAGTACTGTAAAGTATAGTTTCTTAAGCCACGGTGTGAGTTACATAAATGCAATGAAACTGACGATAAACTTGGAAGCTTGTTGACGTAACGTCCGAGTCCGATGCGGAGAGTCTGGGAAAGGCAGCACAGTATTACAAACTGTACAATCAGGCTGCCACAGAACCTCAGAAGCACTAACAACACAAATAAATATTCGGGGCAAAGATATAACAATAAGGGCTACAACCACGGAACACCAAAATGCAAGCAGACAGAATTTCCAAATGAAGAGCAAGACATCTCAAGCTCCCCGCTGCTTATCTTACCCAAATGCCCAAGACGTCCAAAAAACTGAAAAGGGGGCCCACAGTACGACCTGGCGCATCCTACCATGTCCGGTGAATCCAACCTGGGCACCCATCTCTCGCAGCCTCCGGAGACCCACAGTACCGCTGGGATACACTGCCAACCTTCCGCGTGCTGTGTTGGAAGAATACGATACCCTGAACTTCTATAAACACCCTGTGTCGGAAACACACACGTCGTCTTATTCACAATGGAAGCGCCTTCTCGGTGGTCTAGAATTGCGACCGGAACATTGGTTTGATCACGTTATGCAAGCATACCTTGAAGAACGAAAGAGTGATTTGGCTCCTGTTGACGTTCGTCATGAGCGTACGACGACGTGTGGAAGTTGGTTTCCTTCCACTGGGAGGCGTCCTTGGGCGAAGGGATTAGCCGAGATGATTTGGGGACACTTTGCAGACGACTCGGGGAGGTGCAGGAGTAATACAAAACACTGATGTCAAGCGTATCGACTGTCATACAATACGGTGTCTAGTCATGATTGTGCGGCATTCATCATCTGGCGACCATATATCAGGACCGGTGGGGCAACGGGTCAAAGAGGGGCCGACCTGCGTCCATCCTCTCTCACGCGTTCGCATCGATCAGTTCTTCCAGTTTATTGGCGTCCATCCCGGGGATCCTCGGCACAATACTACAAGGGAACGGGAGTGGGTACCTGTGCGTCGTCATATTCAGAATCCACATATTCCAAAGTTAAATGCTCCACGACAAGACGCACGTCGAGATTCCAGACGTCCATTGAGGCTCGAATGATACTTCATTCCCACCCTCGTCTTTAGGTACTGACAACTTGAATAGTGCGAGAATCGTCGACATCGCAGACCATAAGGTTACATCAGCGAAGTGTCTGCCAGCACAGATTCGTCGGCCGAAGCCAAACGCGATATGTAGAACGTCGTCAGAGGTGAGGGTACCATCTGGGTTGAGAAAACGTTCCGGGATGAATTCGAAGGGTTTCGAATATTTGGATTCGTCGTGCGCCATCGACCTAGGAGAATAGCATGAATGGGAGTATTTAGCGGTTGACGGAACATAGCAAGCGCATGGCAGTGTTCAAACCAACCAAAGATTTGTTATGATGGTAGCCCCTACAACAGTGAAGTTAATGACGTCTGTCGAAACAACGAAGCGGCACGGACCCTTCGGTATGTGATATCATCATAAACGTCATCATTCACAACTGCATGCGGTACGGCTGCAAACATCTTAGTACTTTCTAGCATCAGGCTCGAACGCACAGAGAGGTGCGACAGGATTCCACCGCAACGTTTCGCGCATAATAGCATCGATGTAGGTCAAGGATGGTCTATCATCCAGTGTCGGAAGCCTTCCTTGCCCACCACCGCCTCGAGCTGGGCATGCGCCTTCTCTTGGATTTCTGGGTGCAAAACCATCGCCAGGAGGAACGTCGTAAGCACACCACTTGACTGGATGGCTAATAAGTGGAAGTGCTAATCTGAGCGTGTTGGATGTCACATACTGTCTCTGATCCAGCTGAATAGAATATGATTGTGTGAGAGACATAGAAGGCACGGGGCGGAGAACGCAAGAAATACCTCCAAAAGCAGTCGCAGCAGCCTCCTTGAGAGCTTGCAACCATTCAGGCGCGGCTTCTTCCTGCTCTGCTTTTCGGAGCGCATCGAATACCATGGACGGAGCGGTACTTCCATCGTTCTTCGCATCGCGATGAGAACGGTCCCCGGTCGTAATTATCCGCTCACCATTCTCTGCAAGGCATGTTCAAAGGGAAGTTCTACCCATTCCTTAGCCCATTCTCTGCACAATGCTCCCTTCCTTTTAATGCCCATACCCGGGAACCACGACGGGATGCTAAGGACTAACGCCGAATTAGCTTGTGCCCGGAAGCAACGAGAAGTCTGTGTACTCACTTATCGGAAATGCTCCAAGGATCACCGTTACCTCCGGAGTGAGGACAACTGTTATCATCTTGAGTGCCTTCGCAATGATATCCACCACGTGGTCATTTGTAGGTAGCGGATCGTAGTCGTATACGCCGTTCATAATAACTGACGAACCATACCTAGCAAATACATGTGAGTTATGGTTGGCCTTGAAATATATCAGGTGACGCACTGGAACAGGTGATCGATATAGAGCTCGGGGGACTCTAGTAGCCTGCGGAGTAGTTCGTGTGCTTTACTTTGCTGCATGGGCACGAATCTTGATGCGCAATCGGCCTTGAGGCTCTGGTGGAAGAATCGGCTTTGCAGGCGCCATCTGTCGCCGTAGGGCAAGAACACCGTGTTAAAATCGACCCCGAAACTTGAAACACAGGCTATTGTGAGGTTCGTTATGATGAAGCAGAACTGTGACTCACAGCGCAGTGGTGGGGACGTTCGGCCTGTCGGAGTAGTTGCTCGAACGGTCTTCGAGGAGATCTTTGGCAACCTTCTCCGAGTTGATAATGATGATATCCTGATTGAAGAGCCGCGAGTATACCAGGTCACCTGTGAGTCCAATTTCTATGAGAAACAGAAACAAGGAATCCATTCATGTCAGAACAGCATACCGTATACTCTGGACCATTCAGAATAGGTCAACCACGGTGCGTTGACGTTGATTCCACGTACATTCCCTACAATGGGTAGCGGTGGGGGACCTGGCGGCAGGGGATGCGGGAAACGCGATGTTTGCTTCTTGCCTCGTCGACGTCCGACATCGAACACTATGACGCAGACTAGCACTGCGACAGATAACGTGGTCCAATTCGCGGTTGCCATCCCGAGTGCAATAGGCAAACCTGTCTGTGACAGTTCAAATAAACGGCATTTGGTTTCTTTCCCAGGCAGTCTCGTTAGACGATACAGTAACTCGAAAATATATTGCACAACACGAAATTACTTGTATCTCAGCAACAACACAATATTCTAAAGGTGTTAGTGTATGAGATGTAGCCAAGAGAGTAATCTAGAAGATGGTCTCCATACCCTAGTTGAAAAAATCAAATGTGCTGGCTGTAGAGCCACATCAAAACAGGGGTACTTTTTCACTACATGTAAATACTAATTTTTGGATCTGGATCAATTCAGAGGAAATGTACTTCATATTCATCTAATCAAGGGCCAAAAAAGAATTAGGGGGGTCCTGTGTTTTGTTGTGAAGATATGAGGCTCACAAGTTGGCAAATTAGTAGGAAATTAGATAATATTACACCAAATTGCCCTTTTGTGAGCCTCATATCTTCACAACAAAACACAGGACCCCCCTAATTCTTTTTTGGCCCTTGATTAGATGAATATGAAGTACATTTCCTCTGAATTGATCCAGATCCAAAAATTAGTATTTACATGTAGTGAAAAAGTACCCCTGTTTTGATGTGGCTCTACAGCTAGCACATTTGATTTTTTCAACTAGGTATGGAGACCATCTTCTAGATTACTCTCTTGGCTACATCTCATATACTAACACCTTTAGAAAATATTGTGTTGTTGCTGAGATACAAGTAATTTCGTGTTGTGCAATATATTTTCGAGTCACTGTATATACTGTACGGTCTGTACCATCGGATATATGATCTAATCAGACCATGCTTCAAGACTTAGAATTTTTGTTGACAACTTCAAGTCCTGACTGGTGGATATCTGTCGCCCACCAGGTGGTGGTCATCTCTAAAGCCGACCAGACGGAGACCACAAATAGATATTCAACGCATCGAGGTAAAGACATAACGATAAGGGCTACAATCACGTAAGCAGACAGAATCTCCAAATGAAGGGTAAGATATTTTAAGTAGTTATTTTCCGGGATGAACTTCGGATAAGATAAAAAGTAAGCAAAATGGCGGCAATTAGGTCGCTGGTATCGTCAAGCCACACTGGCGCAATGAGATGCCGAACTTGAACAAAGGCAAAGACGGCCGGGTCGGGCACGGCGAGTAATATGGGATATGTGCTGCTTAGAGGCAACCGAATCGGCAGATTCTCGCCTCAACATCTTCCTCAGGTGTTGGCTCACGCTCAACAACAGCCTCTGCCATGGCAAGAGGTTCGCGCTGCATGAGACACGTCAGGTTGACTACCTCGACGGAATCTCGAAAGGACTCACAGCAATTAGTTCAGGGTCCACCAAACGCACACTCAAGTTCACTGAAGCCTCCGGAGAAGCAGCGGGAACAGGGGATGCAGAAGCTATAAAAAAAGCTATGTGAGGAGCTGCAGAAGGGTATGAATGATATGACTCACCCAGGGCAGCAAAAGCTGCGATGACGTAGAACATGGTGAGTTTGGCTGCGTACATGATGATAGGTGGAATGAGTTTATTGTTCGGAGCGAGTATGTCGCAGGAATAAGGCAGAACAATAGCGCGAAAACAATAAGAGTTGCTCGGTTGTCTCACCAGCTTTCGCAGAAGCGTCTTTATACATTCTGAAAGTTTCTTGCACTCATGACACATCATTACTTCTACCTTCAGCCTACCTTTCGGGGTCGACTGTAAGCTAATGGCCATATTTGGGTCATTGCTTGCAGGCCAAATTTGGATGTTAGTTTATTTTGACTCGGAAGCACTTTGCGGCTTGGGTTCGGAGCACGCGGTTGATGTCGGGCTCCCACCAATCAGCAACAAGCAGACTCCCAGTCCTATTTAGAAAACAACGGTCAGAAGGGGCCCGAGTGACCTGACCTAATCCGAGGGCTGATCCTTCCTTTCATGGATGAAGGTCGTCAAGCAGATAAGTACTGGGAGATAGATGGCGTGTTTGATCACGTCTCTCACTGTCCAAGTACAGCATGGAACATGTCGTATGAGTAGGTGCAGTGATGGCGTTTGACTGACAGAAAACTCAACTGAGTGATCCCTGCGAGGCTATTCGTTTGTTTGAGATATCTGTGAGGGAAAGTACTGTTATATATTCTGATAACATCGGACTGCAGAAAGGGTGGAGATAGAAAGGTGATTTGTTTCTCTCAAGTGAAGACCCCGATTCGTCCTCTTGTTGTTCTTCAGCACGTGTTCAAGCTGATGCCAAAAGCGTAGAAATGTACCGTACAAGTCGCGATGCATATCTTCCTCACTTGACCTCAGTAAGCTGCAGTTGAGGGCAAGGATGGACATGTCAATCTACAATAATGATAGTAGGCGAGTCAAAGTAAAGTTCCGACTCTTCCGAGCTGCCAGTGGTTACTGAATACATAAAACCGACATTCATGCGACTTACTAATCACTGCACGCCCACGTGACCAACGCGCAAGACGCGTTCCAATTTACATACGTAGCCTCCGAGTCGTTGTCCTCAAAATTTCTGTATACCTGAATATCACTACCTGCCTTTAGCTTTGGAGATTTCGGAATTAGCATCACAACAGTCTATCGACACCACACACAGTTAACATGGCACATCACTGCGTGGATTGGACTTCAAGTCCGCCAACCCGAAAAACACCACTCTTGATTCTCAACTGGGGTAATGATCATGTGTATACTACCGTACCTAAAGAGCTCAGGGTGAGATCCCCATGTCCTGAATGTTAATTCTTCCATCTTATTATCATTCCCAGAGCCTAGAGGGAGTGGTTAGGAAGGAGTTCGGCCTCGGCAATGTCGAGCTCGAATTTTCTTCTTCTTGTGTCAACCTCTGCAATGGTGTGCCAGCAAGGATTTCCGAATCCGTGTGGGAACATATACGACCGTACATCGGGTGTGTCTCTGTCGCGGTTCGAGGCCTCCTGAGCGCCAATGAACCGACCGATCATGAAGGTACGCCGCGAGTTTCCACTTGTTGACTCACTCATCAAGTCATGTAGAAGCGCCAGCTGAGAAGCAGCAGGCTCTGACAAACCTGCCGAAAGCTGTTCACTCTCCTTCTAGTACCGAAATGAAGCTCGCGTCGTATGTAAACAAAGAAGATGCTAACGACCATTCTGAATCCGAACCTGCTGAGTGGGGGAATGCCCGATAAAAGAAGCCGTCACAGAAGAGCGAGGTACCAGCGGTGACCTTAGGAATGATGATACCGCCGCACCTGAACACTATAGCTTCGAAGAACCTGAGGAAGCCTGGGAAGAAGAGGTCAGCGCTGTCCCTCAGCCCAAGTCGCGACGTCGGCGTCGAGTAGTATCCGAAGACGAGGATGAGGATGAGGGCAACGATTCTGAGAAAGAACAGGAAGCACCGCCAAAATCAGAGGTCGAGGAACCAATAGACCGAATCAGTGACACCGAGAAACAGCCTTCCAGAATAAAGTCTCCAGTTCCGCCGGACGCTTCACCACCGGAACTGCTGCAGCCACTAAGTACACGCTTATGACTCCTTTATCATTTCTTGCTTAATTGAGGAGGTATCATTAGGTAGGGAGACCAAAAAAGAGCAGGATCCGATGGACTATCGCTCTCAAAGTGACTCGCAGTCTACCGAACCTCCCGGCCTGCAGAGTGAGTCCCCATCAGTTGCGTTGAGACGAGCCTCAAAAAGTTAACAACAAGTACAGGCAGGCCGATAAAACAAGAGAAGAAAGACAGAGAACCTCGACCTAGATCCTTCTCTCATGAAGGGAGCTCACCACCTGGTACGTCGCTCTTGATCCCCCAATGGACTAATTGGTGAACCCCCCACCCACCCACACACTAGCGTACACGCAACCCCAATCCCAGTCTCAGTCTCAAACGCAAAACGACGCGAGTGAAAGTCAAAGGATCATGATCCGTGTTGCGCACCGGGCATCAAAACAGGAATCCAAATTTACAATCAAAAGTTCCACAAAGGTAGCCAAACTCATTTCAGGCGCATGCAAGTCTTTTGGTTTGGACGCTACACGGTCAGTTATGACGGGAATCTCCATCCTCACACCACTGACTAGGTGCATAAACTAGGGCAGCGCTCTACCTTATAGTTTCGATGGAAGATGAGGGCGGTGTGGTCGAAAACCTGTTCCCATGTGACAGACGCGACACCATGGCGAGAGCTGGAGCAGAACAAGATGCGGAATCAAAGTTCTTGCTGAAACTTGCAGGCGACCCATGATAACCTGTAACTGGCTACGATTTTGCTCATCTCAGCTTATGCCCTGATAATAAGCATGTATGGATATTTCGTGATCTACATAAGGATGTATATGATGGAGGGTAGTTGTTTTGCCAGTGGATGACCATGGGTTGATATCGATCACAGTAATGACGGGCGCTTGTTGTAACTTTGTTGTCGCGTCTCTCTTGTACTTTGTTGTTAATTTTATTACATAACTCATCGCGACTGTCCCTGTCGAGACTCGAGATCCCTGGATGCACACGTTTCGACACTTTGAGCGACCTTGGCGACCTTGTGCTTTATTCCGCTAAGTCGTGCCACAGCTCACTAGTACTCAGGCTGTCCCCCACTCGTGGTTGTTGCCATGACCCTCTTGTTCTCGAACACCACCCCAGGAGTGCATAACGCTATCGTCGAGGACCGAGGTGCTTTGGCTGGGAAGAATCCTCTCATAAGATATGGATGTATCGAGAACGGGTTACTCTATACCATACAACCTACCGACCACCTTCTAGGCTTGACTCTAGTACGCTCTACTAGTAGGGTTCTCAAGACTAACTACCTAAGACCTAAGACCACGACATTATACCCATGGAGATCAAACCATCTATTTTTTTCCGAACTCCTCAAGAGCATCTAAATAACATGTGGAAGAATGGCGAGAGGCTCCCGCAGAGCCCGCCTCCAAGGTAGGTTTACTCCTCTTGTTACCCTGGTTCGAGCTATCATAACCCACCTTACAGACATGTCCGCGTCCACCTATACGTCGGATGGCGCGAAGGATGTGACGAGACTGAGTACTTCATGAGCCATGCAGCGTTAAAAGGCGACTTCCCGCTCGAACCTTCTGGCTATCTGTCGCTCGCTCGCGTAAAATCGAAATGGGGACTCGAGAACTGTGCGGTGGGTGTCTTTACGCGGCAAGGACGTGTTGGTCTGTTCGGGCGAGCTCATTTTCGCGATACCTATGCAGGCAATCGACCCCACGCGCCGCATGAAGTTCGACTCCTCAAAACCAGATTACCTCTCCCCCCTCGCTATCAAAGTACTCACGGATAACAGTGGCGTTCTAAAGTTATTTGGTGGGTTCACTCATGAACCGCAGGTACATCATCATATATTCATCACGTTATGTATCGTCCTCGACAGAGCCGAAGCCATCCAACGACACCATTGCCATGCGAGAGATGCGGATGCAGTTTGTCCAAAAGTACGACAACGCCGTGTTTCGTTTCAAAGAGGCTGCCATTGGCCGACTTTCTGACGTTTTGGGTGTCGCTGTGACGGTATTCATTTGTGCACTTCGCTCGCGAGGTCGTTGTTGAAACAATATTTACAGGCAGTCTTGCTTACGTTCATCGTGTTCTTGGTACCCGCTGCCCTCGGCATGCTACCTTCTCAACAGCCAGCGATGGTTAGCTCATGTTACGATTGCTTCGTCGTGATAATAAAAACCGACCGGGCCCACCCTTATATGCTTTATCACTGTTCAACCGTACTCTCCAAGCTCCAATCCCGCCATCAACATAATAGTCATCCTATCTTTCACATGTACGTATGTAATATATGCCATATTCCCGTATGCTGCTTTCTCTTGTACTATGTATGCTTTCTCCTTGACTCAAGTACTCAAGTTCGAATCTGCGTTGTCGTTGCATTGCATGGATAAATGGACACTGTACGATACTGTAGAGTCAGAACGGATTGGTAACAATTGCGTGTTCGGTGCCGAAATTCTACTAAATCCGCAGCTGGATGCTTGATCTTACTACTATATACTTCAGGTGGACGCTGGAAGTATTGCCCATCCATAGACTCAGGAGTTAACTTGGCAACCGCACCTCCATCCCTACTCGCTAGCCATCCTGGACCCCTTAGACTGTTACATATGTCAGATGCATGCGCAGAGGACCTGTTTCTTCGTGTCAATCAATGATAGTGACCGACTGGAAAGTGAAATCCTACGTTGGAATATTCAATTCTATTACAAGGCCTAGTGTTGACTCGAGAATGATAGCTGCGCGTACATTACGATTGGGCATAATAAAAACCTAATATAATAAATCTACAGAAGCCTCGCGACCTTCTCTACAAAATCGATACCGTCCAGCCCGAGGATATCCCCCTTCCAGACATCATCAAAATCCTCCACTTCGTTGATGTACTGCAACACAGTTGCAGCTGGTTTGCTTGATGCAAATGCAAGATAACAAACGATGATAGACATAGCATCGAAGTTCGATCAGCGGGTGCAACCACAAGTACTTGCACATCGGAGTGTGACTTGGACATGGACGATAACTTGTGGCTGGTGTAGGGCATCGCCAGCGACAAAAAGTCGCGAGCGGCGAGGAGCTGATCAGAGCTCAGCACCGTGTGGCCCGCGCCATTGCCGCAGGTAGGACACGATAAACGCAACTTCTGTGTATCTGCGCCAAATCGTAGCGTTTCTTCGCTCCTGTCGGCTGTGATTTCGTTCGCGGGTCCTAACGTCACCTGCACGACGTGGCTGAACTGCTTGTTCTCGTATGTACGCAGCGCAGCGGTTTTGAAATCGTCATCGGCGAACGCCACAAATAAGCCGGGAATGATTTCCTCTATGAAACTCTTCTCAGACAGGTACATTGACGATCCAGCGTCAGGCGTGTCAACTTCGTCTTCGGGAGTCATTGGGGCGGGTGGGGAAGGAGGCGTCTGGACCCACACGCTTCTGCGGGGGACGTTGTCCTTTCCGGGTTGGATGTGATGGAGGGTCACTGCGGACTCGTTAAGTGTCGTCTGCACGGTGAGGGAGACGCGGCGGCGCTCGCGAAGTGATAGACGAACTGTAGGGGGGAGGCGTAGGGACTGAGCGGCATCCACAGGGTGCTGAAGCAACATGATGGGGAAAAAACAAAGATAAACAAAAGACTGTGGCGTCCGGGGAGACCTGCCCACTGAGGATCAAGGGTAACTGCAATGACGTGAAATGGCGTCGAGTCGCTGCTGACTCGGTAGACAGAAAATGAGAGAGTATGTAGTAACAGCAGAGTTAGAACGGCAGACCTCTGTGGACGAGCAAACATGCTTTGGCAAAGCTTGAAAATGGTGGGGGGATTGTGGAGAACAATTGCGGCTAGCGTGATGCCACCGAACCTGACGAGTCTTTTATACCATGGTGGCATTCTGCGACCGATGACTTTCGTACTACACATATGCATTCGAAGTACCTTTGAGACATCCGGGTGATGGCGGAGTCCCCGGATAGCGTTCAGCACTGGCAGGCTGAATCGCAATAGCTGCTTGAGCATCCAGTGAGTACTGCAGATATCATGATAAAGGTACTCACATAGGGAAAGTCCGACAGAAAACAAGCAAATCGGGTACTATGGCGGGACAGTACTGCTTAGCTAAGCTGGCTTAGTCATCTTAGCAATGATCACCGGCCCGGGAAAGACTGTCGCTGTGCAGTGTCCACTGAAGTGACACTCAACTGACCTCATTACGCACTGCACTGAAAGTAAGCGGCTGGTCTTCATGGTCAGTAATCCGGCTTGAAACTCGGTGAAGTGATTCACTAACGCAGTCCCATGGTCTTGCCCATGGTTCTTAGACGTCGACCCCAGCAGACAGCAGCTACGAAGCTCTTGCGTCGGACCCAAGTGAGGAACGTGTCGATGTCCGAGCCAAGCTCAGTGGCCGACTCCTTGCTGCGACGTACGACGCGGAGTTATCCTCAAGACACCACATGGCAGGCTCCCTGACCGTCAATGCTGACGGGCATTCGTACTCCTACTCTTATGGACCCAGTGGGATAACTGGTCTATTTCGCAATCGTTACGCTACTGGTTGTGCAATATTTGCCTCCATAGGTGGCCTGTCTTTTGGATATGACCAAGGTGTCATCGCAAATGTCCTCGTGATGAAGGACTTCCTTGCCCGATGGCCAATAAATCCTTGGGAAAAGGGATTGATGAGTATGTCCCTTGGTGATCTCGCGTGCAAATTCTGAACCATGTCGCCACCCAGCTGCAGTTCTGGAGCTAGGCGCTTTATTTGGAGCTCTAGCATCCGGCGTACTTGCAGACAAATATTCTAGACGACATTCTATATTCTTAGCTTCGGGTATGACTTCTATGTGACGCTAGATGTGTCCCTTATTGCTCACCAAACCCATTAGTTATGTTTTGCATTGGCTCTGGATTGCAATCAGGTGCTCGTAATCTCAACGATTTAATCATTGGAAGAGCCGTTGGCGGGTTTGGCGTCGGAGCGCTCAGGTAAACTCCTCGAACTTTTCACTGTCACACATTTCAACTTGTAGAAGCATGTTATCTCCACTTTACATGGCCGAGATCAGTCCTCCCGAACTACGAGGATCCCTAATAGCTATCGAGCAACTCGGGATTGTCCTCGGAGTCGTCTTTGGATTCTGGACAGGCTTCCTTACTCGTAACAGTGAGTAAGACATGTGGTACCTGGCTGAGAATGATATTTTTTATTGAACGACGATGCAGTTGACAGCTCTGCATCTTGGAGAATTCCTCTTGCACTCCAGTTTCTTCCTGGCATATCACTTTGCCTGGGATGCTTCCTTCTTCCACCGTCACCGCGATTCCTGGTGCTTCGAGGTCGATTGGACGACGCAATGCGGTCTCTTGCCAAACTCCGACTTCGGACACTCGAGGAGGCTGCACATGACCCTCTCATTCAGGTATTTCTACGTGCTACTCAAGTGAACCGGATTGACAGATCGTCTTCAGCTCGAACTTCTAGAAATGCAAGTCGACACTGCACTAGTCCGACGGGGTACAGGCAGGGGTACCAAGGATCACGGCGGAGATGGCTGGTCGAAGCTATTCCATCCTAAATATCGTGACCGAACCCTCATCGGAGTGATGATGATGTTCTTCCAACGTGCGTGCGTCATTATTTTCTTGTAGACAAACGTTGGATGTTTGCTTGGCGACAGAGTGGAGCGGGATCAACGCTTTGTTGTACTATGGCCCTACTCTTTTAAGAAATATTGGTTTGAATGGGGATAAGGTCACGCTGCTTGTCTCTGGTGGCGTTGGCATAGTACAGGCCATTGCCGTTATACCCGCAATATTATACCTGGATAAATGGGGTGCGTCATTCCTACCTGCTGACGAGCTGCCGATTCATTGTCCACAGGCCGCAAACCTCTTTTGAAAGGTATGTGGTATGGCATGTTGATAGCCCGGTTCCACCGTCTAAATAATTGCCGCCCAGGTGGCAGCGCAATCATGGCCCTATCGCATTTTTTGATCGCCATGCTGGTAGCTGTCATATTTTGCGTTCTGCTCTTCTCTGTGCTAACTCCGATGCGGCCGCTTAGATTCGCCAGTTCGAAGACGACTGGTCTTCCCATCCCGCTGCTGCGTGGCTAGCAGTAACGTACATCCAATCTCACGTCCACCGCACATAAACCTTCTGACCCATCCTCTGGCGAATCGTAGTTGCGTTTATACCTTCACCGCAGCTTACGGTGTGAGTTACGGTCCGATCGGATGGGTCCTTCCCAGTGAAGTATTCCCTCTATCCATGCGGAGTAAAGGTGTCTCGCTGTCAACAGCTTCGAACTGGATCAATAATTGTGCGGTTCAACAGCTTTTACTTTTCTTTTCCGGATTAATTTCGGGGTGAAACGATGCTGAGATATATTTATCTTTCTTTCTTTCTAAAGTTTTCATTGGCTTCATCACGCCGCCAATGATGGAGAATTCCCCAGCGTACGTACCTCCGTTTCTTTTTCTGTCTCGCGTGCGGATATGTACTCACTCGTCCCGATGTCTATCCAGTGCCACGTTCATAATCTTCGCTTGCGCATGCTTCGCGGGATACCTTTGGTCAAGCCGCGTTGTGCCCGAGACAGCAAACGTGTCACTTGAGGAAATCGACGCTATGTTTAGCTCCTCGGCCGGCCAAGAGGATTCGCGGATAAAATTTGAGGTGCGCCGTGGTTCTCGGGCATCTAGGTACGCTGGTGCTGACTGTCGCCTGATGACAACCACGTTAGCTGGAACGGGAGCTCGGAGTCCATGAACTGATCGGGAACTTAGCGGCGAACTGCGACTGAATAGTACATAGTAAGTACTTAGATATCGTCGCGCAAGCCACAAGTAGGTGGTGACTTACAGGTCTGCCATGATATCTCCAGTGGGCGGGTCGTAATCTGACGGGGCGTCGTATCTGGTGGCTGGCACCCTGATTACGATTCTGCCCACCCTAGTAATTTGAAACATGGTGTTCTTCTCTATAACGTACGACCATGTAATACAACGGATCGCTGTACATACAGAGTCCCAGCATATTAGTGAATGTGGCTAGTTGGAGAAGGGTATAGAGCAATGACCGGTATGATAGCAAGTTCGATAGCTAAGGTACGACGAAAACAACGAGGAGCTCCTCCAGTAAGGCCACCCCCCCCTCCCTCCCACAAAATCGACATCAACAGCCTACACGGGATATTTTCTTCGGCGGCCAGTGAGCGTCGAATATGCGTTCGAAAAGATGCGAAGCGTGCCGCTGGATTTAGACGCCAGGTAGTGCTTCTGGCGGCCCTGAGGATGCGTGTGCTCGGCCGATTCCGACGTCGGCATCACGGGAACATCGCGCTTCTTGCGACGTCGTGCATTTTGATCGGATGGGACGGGGAAGTAGTGGACGGACTCGTTTGGATTGGAGAAGAGAAGACGTCGTTCCGAAGAAGCGAGGACGGCGTGTTGCTTTTGGAACTTGGACGACGTAACGCGTGATTGAATTTGAATTTGCGGCGTGCAAGGGAGAAGGCATTGTGAGAACTTCAAGGTCGATCAATTAGGTCAGTCCCGTGGAATCACTCGCTGCATCATCCCTGCAGGACCGCCGAGATAGCAACAACAGAGAATCAAACTCACAGCTTCGTGGGGTAGCTGGATCTTGGTGGGCGGAGCGCGAGCCTGTTCGCACTCTCTGGGAGGAGGGTGCACGACCATGGTGGGACTCAGAACTGCCCCATATTCACACTTTCTCGTGTGCGCGCCTGGCCACGGTTTCGGCGTGCGCAGGACCGGTACGGTGACATCATCCTCGACAGCAGCCGCCCAACACATGTCAGAGAAGCACTCCGTGGGTGAACGGAGGAGCTGCTCATCCAAGGCGTCCAAGCACGAGGGGTCGAAGTCGACTTCGCGAAGAGCGCTGTCCTGGTCTGCCGTGGCGAAGAGGGTGGGATACTCGGGAAATGTCTCAGGATCAGGGAGGTGTCGTGGGGATGGAAGGGTGCTGGTGCTCCAGAGACAGTCGGGTAAACTGGGCATCGCATAGGCATAAGAGCGCGAGCGGGGCCGAGCAAACGTCTCGCCATTTTGGGTAAAGAGTGTGCCCAACTTGAGAATCCAGACGACGTCGTCAGTTATTGCTCGACAGCCTGAAGACCCCTAAATAAACAGACACACCGGAGAGTCCAAAAGAAAGTCGTCTATACTAGTGCGTGCGGATCTCGGGAATGATACTTGCGTGCGAGCATATTTATCTCGAGGCGTGCATCGATCCACGGTGAAACTTGTCTTGTCCAGATTCATATGCAACTGCCGACACGAAAATTGGAGAATGGAATTAATGAGCGACTGGGGCTATTAGTTAGCCAACTGAACGAGGGGAAGGGGAGGTGTGCGAGTGGAATCCAGACCAGCCCTATAGGTTACCCAAAGGATCCAGGCGGAGTATACAACGACCCCAGAGTGTCCACCACGCTTTTAACAAAGCTCGGTTCAGGGTGTGCCAGGAAAAAAAAACCTTCAAGCCATTCCTGGTAAGCAGAGGTGGTTCCTTAGCAGGAGCGGTCTCAGCTAACTTTGGCACCAATCAATCAATGAGTTCTCGTCATCTATCGGCACCACAGACCAAAAAATTGAAACACGCGACGTGTTAACGAGAACATGACGCACACCGCACTCGCTAAGCCGAACCGAGAAGTGGTTCATTTAGAACACTGATCTTAGTACTTGGGCTTTCGGGGATAGCTGGAGATATGGTTGCTGTAGTATCCAACTGAATCTCCAGTAACCATCATGATGATGCCAATGAAGGAAGAGAAGAAGAAGAAGAAAACGAAGAAGAAGACCGAGCTACGTAGCCTACGTTCGACATCGACAGTGAGCTTCGAATGAAATCGAAAAGCACATGAGAAAAAACTGTGGTGGGAACGCGGCAATTACGTGGTTAATGAGACGTTTACGAAGTTTGTCGGAGCCTGTTTACAGGTCCTGTGGGGACAGCCAGTGGACAGCCTGTCGTACCTAACTTTCCAACGCAACCTCGATCAAGGGACGGGGACCCTCAACACAACAATATTGCAAGGGAGGGTAGATTAAAGTATCCTAGCGTTACATATCCGACGGGAGACTCGAGGTGATGCGTTCGGTCGATTAGTGCACTCGCCAAACAAAGAGCTGAGTTGTGTGCGTATGTAGGCGGAGGGCGGAAAGCCATTTGGTTAGGGAGCACGGGGTAACAGATATGCCGGAGTTGCCTAAGGACAGTCCACGAGGAGCAGAGTAGGTAGTGAGACAGCATCGAGGACAAGGAAAGCCGGGGACAATTGTCACGACAACGATAATGAAAGGGATAAGTACTGAGAGCTCGAGCGAACGTCAGGTTGCGGGGTACGCTGGTGGGGGACACACTTTGGACAAGACACAAAGTGATGAATCAGACAGAAGAGAATGAAAGAGAGAAAAGGTAAATGACATAGGAAGACAACAAAAGGTGAATAAAGTAAAAGAAGGTAAAAACGTAATAACAGACAGTCGGGAAGGCCAAGTGAATAAAGAAAGAGTCAACCAATAGCCCAAAGGTATTTCCGCGTCTCCACGCACACCTCTTCGTGCTCGGGGCCGTGAACGGACGCGGACTAGTGAGAGTTTTAGGACAAACTTCACCCAATCCACATTGGGAACGGTACCGCACTTTGCACCGATCCAAGCCCGAGCACGGCTTAATGGCCACGAGGCATACGGCATAGACAGAAAATCCGGAGCCAATGTCCTTCCATCCACTTGATTCGACGTCTTTATAAGCTTTCCGAAGTTTGGCGATTCGATTAGGGCGAGACAGAGGAAGAGACGAGAGATCGAGGCGGCAACGCATATGCACAGAGGAGAGAGGGGTATCAAAGAAGGTAGCACATTTTATCCGGAGAGCAGGTCGATATGATCAGTTGCCGTTGAGGCCATCATGCTCGATCGCGCCATCGATACGCATCTCCGGGCCTTCGGGACCAAGACCAGCATCATCGTCCTCTTCTTTTACAAAACCAGCAACGTCCTCCTCCTCTCCTTCAGCACCCTCGTTCGCGCCTGCACTGGCACCGCCGTTTCCACTCGTTGTCCGTCTTGAAGAGCCGCCTTGAGGACCGGACCGCGGCGGGTTAGCACAGCGGTCTTTACCATGAGCGATGCGCAAGTTAGCATAGTCTGGCTTATTCTTCACACCGATCGATAGCTTTGATAGCGTTGGAGACGTTAGTGAAGTTCACAAAGGCACAGTTCCTATCGGACTATGGACACAAGCCCAGTTCAGGCACATCAAACACAGGTAAGAATAGGGCAACTTACTTCTCCTTCAAGAAGTTAACCAGCTCGATGTCTCCGTACTCCCCAAAGTCCCTCTTGAGCTTATCCTCGTTGAACAGCTCGAAGTCCTCAATGTTGCCCACATACACGTTCCGCGTCGCACCGGAGTGCACTGCCAACGCTAGCGAAGGTGGAAGAGGACCCGAATTCTTTCCCCAACCGATCTTGAGCCGACGGTTGTTGAGCGTTAGGCCTTGGTAGGAGGACACCTGGAAGAACGTGAAGGCAGCGGCTGGGTCGACAAACGTGATGAACTGTGAATAGTATGCGTTGCAATACGTCAGAACACACAAACCAAAAGAAAAAAAAAACTATAACAAAAGAAACCCACAGCGATATGTTTGTCTTGCATGTATCTGACGCTCTGCAACACACCTCCCCTAACAGCGTTACACAAATCCTCTGTCGTCGTCTCCGGGTGGATGTTTCCCAAGTAAACGGTTCTGTTCAACCCTTGCATCCCACCTGCACCTGGAGCGAGGCCCATAGCATCGGGAGAAAATGGCGAGTACGGCGAGAATGGACTACCGAATGGGTTCGGTCCTCCGAAGGGAGTCGCAGAGCCAGGTGACATGGTTGCGGATTGGGCAACGAGCGATTGGGCGGCTGCAGCTTGGGCGGCTTGAGCGGCAGCTTGTTGAGACTTGGGGATGTATGCGCAACGATCTTTGCCGTAATTGACACGCTTCCCTGCCCAAACTGGCTCCGTAGGTAGGGTGTTGACCACCTTCAGAAACGCATCACATCGTCAGTCAAACTAACACCGCGACGGGCCGAATAACACCCGCGTATGCGCATGGACACACCTTCGTAGCGACCGAAATGCTCAAAAAGTGCACGAATCCAATGTTCTTATCCCTCACGATCTTCACCTGGTCAATCAACCCGAACCGACTCAGCTCATCCCTTAACATCTCCTCCGTCATGCCCTCATCGAGTCCCCCCAGGTACACGTTCCTACTCGCGTTACTCTGCTGGATCGCAAGTTGTACTTGCGCAGGAACAGGGGAAGGTTTCCCCCAGCCGATCTTGAGCTCTTGGCCGTGTAGGGAGAGCTTTTTAATCGTGGCATCGGCGTGAAATGAAGCGGCAGTTTGACCATCGAGGAAGGAAAGGAATACACATGATTTCTCAGGGAGTACTCGGATGGATTCGAGAGGTCCAAAGTGGACGAGGTTGAGGAGCTCGTCAACGGATGCGGTTGCAGGAAGATTGCCAACATATACAGTACGTGCAGTTGTGTTGGGCGTCCCAGAGATGACAGCTGAGAGAGCGGCAGGGGAATAAGCTCCAGGTGTCGGTGGAATATTGACGTTCAGCGAGGGAAGGCGGTGTTGTTGAGAAAAGTTCTATGATCAAAAGAAGGATGAGAAAGAGATCAGACCGCCCATATAGACTGCCATGTGCTAATCTGCCAAAAGAACAAGCGCGCACCTGTCCAAAGTTTCCTGAGTGGCTCGAGTATGGGAATCCGCCCAACATCCCACGCTCGGAAGACCCATTCCCAACATGCCATACCCGAACCCGCCAGCATTGTTATAAGGATTTCCCCCGTTAGCGTGCCCCTGATGTCCCGCTTGTTGCTGCTGTTGTACGAACGCAGCCCCTGTGTGTGGGCTCATCTGCGGGTTCATTTGCATGCCCTGTCCGTTAACAGCTGTATTGATGCTTAACGAAGGGGTCGAATACAACGCGTTAGGCGTGAATGCAGGTGAAGAATTGGGTTGAAAAGCTTGAGAGATAGACGCATGGGGGCCGTAGCCATAGTTCGCGAACGCGTCACGGGTGGCGTTGTTAGCTCCTGAGTTAGCGGAAGTGTTTAATCCGCTGTTAGCGTTGGTGCCGTTAAAAGAAGTAGGGGACCAGCGGGCTTTCTTGGCATCTGGGCCGCCGACGGATTCCATGGACCTCTGAGTAGCAGAATAACAGCATTCAAATCAGGAATGTTAGTTTCAGAAGCACAGCAACGGGGTGATGTGATGTGATGTGATTGGCCGGGAAATGAGCTCACCTTCATCATGTCGATATCAAAACCGTAAGAAGGATAGTGACTTGAGAAAGCTGTCTGGGCGTCGTCCATTGTTTCGGGTTGTCGTTTGCAAGGAGAGCGGTGGGGTTTGGAATGGAAGTAGAGGAGGGAGGTAATTGGCAACGGCGAAACGTCGTTGGGAGAAGTTTCAACGAATGATAATAAAAAAAGAGAAAAGATAAAGTTAGAGAAGGAATCGCGTCAAAGAATTAGAGGGGTAGGTAGAGAGTGTGTAGATTTGTGCGATCGCGGAGGAAGATAATATGCACGAGTAACGGGAAAGAAGGTGTGCAATGTTTCAGCAAACTTTTTCACCACTTCTTGAGGTTGTGACAAACGAGTGTGGGTGTGTTGGTCGGAAGGGAGATGTGAAGGAAGAAGAAAGAAGAAAAAACACGCACAAAAAAGCAGATAGGGAGGGGGAATATGAGAGGTAGAAGATTGTGCTGTGCTTTATAGATAGTGGCAAAACTCTGCTAAAGGTTTAAGGACAACTTGACAAGACCAAGATTGACGAGATCAGAATCCACGCCCTGAGCAAAACAATATCCTGGTCAATCCATTGGTCAAATGACGGAAAATATGTGAACTGGCCGCAGTTCCAGCAATACGTGATCAACGACGCGGCCCCAGAGAACGACGACCAGCGAGCAAGACGGACGAGACTCACGTTAAGAATAACGGGCAGGACTACGAGGACGACGACGGGAACGACGCGGCCAAGACTCGTCAAGCTGGAGGAAAGTGAGAAATGTAGAAAGTTGAAACTCCAACCGAAAATCCAACAATATCCCTCTCCGTTTTAATTTCGATATTATTTCATCCCGCACGCACGGACCATTAATTACACTAATTATCAGAGTAATATCTACCTAATTATTTACCTGGATAACTAGTCCTCTCGTTGCCCTACAGCGGCCCATAAACGCTGTTCATACTTTTCTGCCATCTTCATATCCCATCTGTCTAGCTCATCTTCTTTCCTCAATTCTTCCTCCAACACCTCGTCGTCTGTCTCATCCGGCATCAATTCCTCCTCTATGTCCTGACTTCCTCCCCTTCGCGTTCTCGTTGCTTCCCGCATATAAGTCCGCGATGAACAGTTTAGAGAATCAATTCCCCATGCGGATGGCGGGCGGATCACCGGGGTGTAAATATCCTGATGGAGTAAAGGTACGGGTGCAGGTGCGGCCAAGAACCCTCAGGGTCGGGATTAGCGGTTCCATCTAGGTTATCCGCACCGAACGACGTTTTATGCTTGGTAGCGGTGTGCTGAGACTTGGTGTCATCGTGATCAGAGAGTCCATAGAACGACACCATCGATGTAAAGTACTGCTTGTGGCTGTGATAACGTGCGCCGAGGACATGGATGGCATGTTCAATTGCACTCGGGCCAATCTGTGACACGCGACTTATTAGCTTCATAGTGCTTGCAGTGAAACGAGAGAAATGAGAGTCAGCAGACGAGGGCATAGCATATATATGCATCTTATTTGCACTGTGCGAATGCAAAGAAGTTGCGAATATAAGTACCACCCCAAGTCGGCCCTCGTAGCTCGAAGGTTTGACCTCACCTCATCGGCATGCCTCCACGCCTGGCTACGCTTCTTCAGCCTAATCTCCCTCTCCCTCCACACAATAGCCCTGTGCACTACATCTGTCACGAACCATACCACTGCAGCTTGCAGTTGATGTAACAGTGTGGCGTCGATCGAGTGGGGTGATACACGCTCGTCTGCCTCCTCCTGGTCGTCCTTGCCATATTCGAGGGAGGTGTACAACCTAAGGGTCATGTACAGTTTGTAAATCACAATCCACACAAACGATTCAAAACCAGTAAATCAATTACTTACCCCATCAACCTTCCCCAATGCACCCAAATGCAATAAATCAATACCCTGAGCACGGAGATATGCCGCATCAACTCCCTATTTCCGAAAACTCTGCTTTTAGTTTGTATGGAAGGGTCAAGCTCGATTTCGACTTTCGCGGTCTGGTGTTCGTCGCCTTAGACTCGGTGTCGGAAGGTGTCCCAGAGCTAGGCACGGGCGTGGATAGATTGGGAGTGTCACCCCGCTCGGCTTCGGCTTTCTTTTCGGGTCTGAGCTGCTCCATGCCCATAACCTTGCTTTTATCGGCCGTGCCCCGAGCACCCTCGGATCCTATGCTGTCCCCACGCAATACCGCTCTGCGTTGACGCATGTACAATCGATTCCGGAGGCGGCGACGCGAGCGAGGTGACAGCAGTGTCAGGTCGGGGTCTGGGCTTGCGTCCGGACGGGGTATAACGACGTTGGAGGTGCTGGGAAGTGTTGATGGTAATTGAGGTGAAGGGATGGGCTGGGAAGATGTGTCAGCTAGGGGAGCAGACATGGATGGGCCAGGTATAGGCGCAGGAAGGCGGGACAGTTGAAGGGCTGCTACTCGTCACTATGAAGGGAAATGAAACAATGAAATGGCAAAATAAACCTTTATGGCTGAGACGAAACCTACCTTCAGACAATGCAAGCAACACCGGGTCAATCATTGCGTTCGACGTGTCCACTAGATTCGACGGGCCATCCCCAGTTCCCTCCTCATTCCCCTGCGGAGCCTGCACCTCCCCGAACGCGTCCACCATGCCACCATCGCCTAAGCTTCCCTTCGTTTTGGCGTTTGGCTGTATGCGTCCTCGACTCTGCGACCGGTCCTTCCCTACTCTGGTTCCTCTCTCTCATCGCCCTCTCATCGTCCCTGAGAATCCCATCTAGGACCAACAGATGGGCACCTTCCAGACGACTCATCAACACCTCACGTTCGTGCTCGAGCTTCCGACGTTTATGCGTCAGCGATGGAGTCGGAGGCGTTGAGGACGCGTTTGCATGAGCTGGGCGAGGACGTCGGGTCAGTCGACGAGTGAGATGTAGGCTCGGGCATCTGAGATTGGTGAATCGAGGGAGGCATGGAGCGAGAACGCGAATCCACTTCGGACGTTTCACTGCCTCGGGATCTTCTTCGTCCGCTTCCCATCCCAGACCCACGTGGCCTGCCTCGTTTCCGTTTCGGTGGCTCATGCTGCTCTTCCTCTCCTCCGTCTGAGTCGTTCCCCGCGTGTTTCTCGAGGGACGCGAGATAGTCCTCGCCAATGGTCCACGAAGCCATAACTTCTTCTGCGTCAATCCAGGCTTGGCTAACCTCGTATGATGGTTCGTAGGAACCGTAGGGGTCGAGGACGGGTGAGAAGCGCGTGTCCTCGTCCTCATCCTTGTCGGAGTCCGAGTGAGAACTAGAGCCTCGATGACAAGGACCCCGTCCATATCGATGTCCTCGTCTCCGTCTCCATCATCCTGCCCTTTATTAGTACCCTTTGCATCCTCTCTCAAGCACCTCAGGCGGACCTCTCCGACTGTCCAGCTTCCTCGTTGTCATCCTCCTCAACCCCATCCTCCATAGCCAACCTCGCAGCACCCTCCTCCAAAGCCTCCAAATACATCCCCACCTCCCATACACTCTTCGTCGGTACACACGCAGCCACCAAATCAGGCCTCCATCGGGAGTACACCGAGAGGGCACGGAAGAAGGCAGCTTGCTCGATGGATGATCCAGTGCGAGGGAGTAAGTACGTCTGGCGGCACAGGATCTGGAAACATTCGGAGCGCTCCCCACAGCTTCGTCTTCATTGGTCTCGTCTAGAGCCATCCCTTCCTCGCCACCTCTGATCTCACCCAACCCCAAGCCTGGCCCTCGTCTCCTTGAGATGCTCGATGAATGAAGGAACGTACCCTCCTGAAAACGTCATACATACAGTCGATAGAGTTCTCGAGGATGGTGCGGGTGCGCCGCCGGTGTCGTTTGCACGTTTCTTAGCAGTATTGATTTTCTTTGAACTTCTGTGATTTGAGTTGCGAGTGGGCTTGCGGGAGCGACCTGTCTGGGGTTTACTGGCACCATCTCCTGCGTGGGCAGTTGCACCTTCCTCGTCCCCGCTTTGCTCGTCATCCGGGGCCTCTTCATCGGTACGGACATTATCACCATCGTCTAGAAAGATACCCTCTTCCTCGTCTTCTGCGTCCCTCTGATCATGGGATTCGTCCATTTCGTCCACCTGTAATTTAGGAGGTTGCGCCAATGGACATCGAGTCTGGGGCTGAGTGTTATGCAGACCCGAGTTCGCAGTAATAAACTTGAAAGTTTGAGCTCAGCCACCACGAGACTTCAACTTGAAGTTGCCCGCCTAAGCACTTCAGTTTGTGTTTGCAACAACTAACCTCTGAAAGCTACATACTGAGGCTAATCCTACGGCACGCCCCTTGTCTCGGATGGATTTTCTCTCGCAGACATATATTGCACTTCGCGGGCCAACCGGCGCTCCGCAGTCGGCCACGGACACGATCGCAAAACTCAGTGACAGACTCTCTCCGTCAACTCTCTTGGCCGACAGACGAGCAGCTGTATTATCGCTGAAAGGTCTCACTAGGGATTGCAAGGCGGAGGTTGGCGATAGGGCTTTGCCCGGCCTCCTAAACGTGCTGCAGAACGACGCGGAAATAGATGCAGATATTGGAAAAGCAGCCATCGAAACCCTTCAACATCTGTGCGAGCCTGAGGAAGCATCGAGGGAGCTCAGCCTTAAACACACCGATTACTTCCTTGCCAATGAACAAGCAACCCACACTCTGTTCACTCTTCTTGGCAACTCTCATTTCTACATTCGCTATGCGACTCTCCAGTTTCTGTCAACTCTGCTTCAGAACAGACGCTCTGTGGTACAGGGCTACTTTCTCAAAGCTCCCAATGGTGCACCGAGCATCATCTCGGTGTTGGAAGACAAGCGTGAAATAATACGAAATGGTGAGTGGTCCAACGCCTCGGTTGAATGTAGTTACGCACTCGGACGGCGAGCTCTGGTCTGTGTCAGGCCATCAACTCTGTCTAGGTGGAATGCAATAATGTTCTCCGTACTAACCCGATTTCCTAGAAAGCATCGTCATGATACAGCTATTGATTTCGCAAAGTCCCGATATTCAGAAAGTGCTGGCGTTCGAGGGTGCTTTCGAGAAGCTCTTCAACACCGTCTCTCAAGAAGGTGGCGTGGAAGGTGGTATCATAGCCTATGACGCACTTCGATGTGTGGATGGCTTACTGCGCTTGAACTCATCCAACCAAGTAGGCCCTTCCTTCTATTTTTCACATGCAATACTGACTTGCCCAGAGCTATTTTCGTGAAACGTCGCTGCCAGTGCTCTTGTGTTCGCTGCTGGTCTTCCCACCAAACCAACAGTTGCAAGATAGCGCTCCACAAGAGTTTGCGTTACAATTTTGGGATCAACAAAAGGCTGCAAACGTATCTCTTATAATCGGGATTATGGGCATGCTCGTGGGCTCCAAGGGTAGCAGCGTAAGTCGCCCCCCTTCCTGTCAAATCTCTTGACTCACACTCCGTACCAGAATAAAGAGACGACAGTGTTTGTACGCTGTTTCCTGGAAATTGCACTCGCTCCAATGCCCCAACTCCCTTGAAAACTCAGGTACTCACCGTTTGCCACGTCTTGACCACATAGCTTGACCTCAGCTCACGTCACGTCCAACAGGCCTTGCGTTTACTCCCTGGCAACCTCACGTTCCCTCTTTCGGATGTAGTTGTAACCCCATACATGCCTGTTCCTGAGACGAACGGGGAGGAGTGGGATAGATTAGAGCCTGCGTCTGCGCTTGATGCGCTCGTTGAGCTCGCGTTGCATGGGGAATATAATGGTCTGTGTAGCGATAGACGACTGAAGGATGGTCTCGAATTGCGAGGTGCCAGCTTTGAGCGTATTCAGCGTAAGTATCGTATTCGCGGGGTGTTCTGGGACTCATTCGCTTAACCATCCGATGCAGAACTTTGTTTGCAAAGAGGAGATCAAGCAGATGATCATCCAGGGAATGCTGCCTCGAGAAGGTGCGTTCGGACCCACTTGCTAAATATCGATATGTCGATCCCTTCTGTAGCTCCAACGGAAACTCCAATGATCTCTCCACTCCTCCATGCTTTGTGCCTCCCTCCCACGTCCCCGCTCAATGTTGCAAATGTTACTACAACTCACTTCGCAAGTCTTCTCTTTGCGCAGCTCCTCTCGTCCTCTCCACGCTCCAAGACTGTCGCGAGATCCATCAACCCCTCTCCCGCTCTCCACGTATCCACACCGTCTCAAAGTCAGTTCTTTGTCCCAGCCGATGGCACTCCATCGTCAAGTGTCCCAGATCCAGACGACGAAGATGCTCCGCAAAGCCTTATCTCCCTCCTAAGTGAAAACTTGTCAGCTTTGCTTCCTGTCCAAGTCGCGCGTCGACGCCGCGAACGAAAACGAGGCAAGGGAATGGGAGCGATTGATTGTGGGGTATCTGTCTTTGATGGTGCAGTGGCTTTGGGAGGATCCGAAGGCTGTCAGGGAGTTTTTGGAGGCCGGTGGGCTTGGTGTGGTAAGTATTCATATTTCAAATATTCACTTCTCGGTCACGCTAAATTTGTGCGTGCGATGGTCATTTTAGCTCGTAGAGCCGATCAATCAAACCACAGAAGGGGAGAGTCTTATCCCAGGTCTCTGCGCCTTCCTGCTCGGCGTATGCTTACGAATTCAATCGCGAACCAGGGGAAATCACTCGGTCTGCGTTCTTTCCTTTCCTCACTGTTCCAGCGCACTAACCACACTTGTTACGTGCTTCCATACAGGTCCACGATCCACCCCTATCATCTCTCGTCTGAGCGTGGACGCACTAATAGGTCAAATGACGCGTTTCCGCGAGGACGACCGGTTCAAATCTGTCACTCCAGAGTTGGTCGTCTTGCCTTACCCGACTCCCGGAGGTCTCGCGTCGAACCACAACCAGAACGCGAACCAAAACCCTGCTGAACAAGAAGGCGAGCTATGGTTTGACTGGGCGTTTGTAGATTTCTGGAAGTCGAATCATTGTGAGTTTGTGGTGCTAGAACATCGAGGGTTGACACGAGATGGCTGACGTGGTGCATTGCAACGTATTTGTGAACAGACACCGTACAACGAGGCTTGAATGCAGATCCGAGTGCGCTTCCGTCGTCCTCTACAGGTCCGTTCATTCTCACCGTGTGCGGTTGCGGTTGCGGTTGCGTTTCTCACCGTCTTCGCGTCTTGCCTTGTTTCCACAGGTCCGGACGCCGAGTCTGCCATGTTGATCAGCTCGCTGCGGGACGTCATCCGCAGACAGGCACAAGAGATCGAAGCGCTCCAAGGTAAACTTAGAGATCTCAGCACAAGTACTTCCAACCAGGTACGACATGCATCCCTCTCCAGTTTGCTCACCTCGGCTCGGCTCACCTATTCGCAATCATTAACAGGTAAAGGACCTCAACGTCCGCCTAGCCGACCTGGAATCCGCCTCTCCAAGAATCCGAAGGGAGGAAGAAGGAGGTCGAGAAGGAGCAGGAAGACTTGCTCGTCCTTCTCGACGAGACGAGTACGAAATGGAGTAGGGACAAGGAACGGATGAGGGAGGCTGGATTGGAGGTTTCGGAGGATGAGGGGGATGAGCGCTGGATGAAGAGGAGGAAGAGGATGGGGAGGAGTGATTGGTTGATACGTGGATGGTGTGCGTGTGTTAGGTTTGAAGTTGGGCTGGTGGTTCTGTTCCTTGCACGATGAGTCTCACAGACTACAAAGGGATGCTTTGCTTTTGAACATCGCATCCACTGGTAAGCAGAACAATATGAGATCTCGTTACAGCCAAGGCAGACCAGTGCCTATAATAATTACTTGCTACTGAGACATGAGTGGAGTTTTATACAGAGAGCGAACGGCAAACGAGAGCGAAAGATCTGTACGAAAAACTAAAAGGGAGAGGTAAAAACAAGGCGAATATGCAGTGTCTAGGTATTTCCGTTCATGCCAACCAATACGAAATGCGATAGATAGTATGTACTTTCAAGGTTCGAGCTTGAGATCCGGGAATTTTCGAGTTCCCTCCTTCGTTCTCGTCGGAGACACTCGTCAGAGGGGCGCTTAAACTGCCCGTCCAATCGGCACCTCTGTCCATGCGTCCCACCACGCCGTCCGGCTTCTCTCACGACCGAGCCCCTCCGCGAACTTAATAACCCTCCACGCATCTCCCCAATCGCTCCCCAGTCCAAGACTGATTCTCACGACGCCCAATTCGTTCCCTACTATCGTCTCGAAGTCTTGAGCGTCACCCCGCAGGATAGACGACCCATGAAATCTTGGATGCCGAGGAGCGCGGCGGCTCCGCCTGGATTACACATGCACCCTGTGCGGAGGGAGATGTTTTGGGTTGTGGCGATATATTCGATGAAGCTGTTCGGGAGCATCTCGCCGGTGGGCTGTGGGAGGCGTGGGTGTTAAAGGGTCGTGAAGACGCCACAGCACTGAAATGATTCGGAATGATCGGATAGACTTACGGAGAGAAAGATCAACGACACTGTTGAGCCACTGTCAGATTGATCCCCGATAAATTTCAGCCGTCGAGAAGGAAGTCTAGAAAGAATCTTGACGACAGGTGTGCCAGTCGTATCATGACGCAACTGGGCCAACGACGATATTAGGAAACGCGTCAGGCAAGATAATCGGAGGGGAAGGAAGGGGAGGTAAGCGGTGAGAAATCTGAGTCCGTCTGTCACTGCAGATAGCGATAGATAATTGATCGTTCCGTCCTAATAAAAGAACAATTCGGCGGTTATTAATAGTTTCATCAAGAGGTTTCAACTGAGATGAAACCGTACTTACCTCGAACTGCTCGTGGAGCTTCGATGCCCTTGTCACCAGTGTCCCAGGAACCTGTACAACATCCACATTCCCCCCGCAAACCACGGTCTCTCCAACACCCCCAAGAAGCTCTCCTTGACCACAAGCGCACCCACACCCGTGGGGTACCCGAACATCTTGTAAAAACTAACAGCCATCGCATCAACGGGAGTTTCGGTCAGTGAGATCACCGACGTAGGTGCTAGGGCGGCTGCATCTAGCAAAGTGTAGTAGCCTAAGGATGTAGCGTGTTCAAGAATTGAGAGCGGGTTTTTCGCATTAGAGATGTTTGATTGGCCCGTGAGTGCAAAGAGGGAGTGTGTTGAAGAGGAAAGCGGTCGGTTCGTTCGTAGGAGATCCTAAGTTATGTAGAATCGATGAGTTAGGAGGCGCATATATGCAGGTATCCCGACGCATCGTGGATGGGCAGGCTATCTTACCTGGGCGGTTGACGTTACGAAGCCCCCCGTACTCGTCGAAGGGATGTAGTGCACCTGTGCACCGCGTCGCCTCGCGAACTCACGAATTCCGTGGACGCTGTTATGTGAATCGGCGCCGAGGACGTACGTACTACCTTCCTTGAATGGGAAGGCTTCTCCAACGAGCTTGAGTGCTCCACTCGCATTAGCAGTGAAAATCACTGTATACCATGGGGGCGCGTTAAAGAACGAAAGTACCGCTTCCCTAGCTCTTCTGCATACTTGCTGGATAATCTCGAGCTTGAAAAATGCACGAATAAATCCTCCGATGATATTTCTGGGGACTTATCAATCCTCACCTATTACTGACCGAATGGGTATTCCCCATAACGCTCTGCGTTAGAAAATCCCCATGAACGCGTACGAGGCTCTCTGGATGTTGTGCGCCCCCCATATAATCGACATAATTTTCCCCCGCCCGCTCGAGCCTCGAAAAATCAGTCCGCCGGAGAGTATCTATTATCCATGTTTTTTGGTACTCTGGGAATGACTTCAGGAAGGCTTCGTAAGCCCGAGTTGCATCGTCGTTCTGGGAGCTATGTCGCGCGAGGGGGATATATGCGGATAGGGGTGGGGGAGCGGGAAGGTGGGGGAGAGCATGATGGGGAGAACATGAGTAAAGATCCTGATCACCACGGTAGTGGTATTTCTCGCTGCAGCACGTGTCTTGCGACGAGGTGGACTTCGTCAGTAACCCCTCTGACCTGTCGCATTTGAGTGTGATGTGCGAGACGGGGGCGGCTCGACGTGGGATCCTGGCTTGATGAGGTTGATTCGGTGTCGCTTATCTTGAATAGGGGATACGGAGGATGAATGTCTGTTGCCCATGGTAGTGAGATAGAATGGGCCTGGGGAGTGGGACCGACATATCGATACTTGACTTTATATTTTTGGGTCCAAAGCCAAGGACACCACATGATCCCGGCGGAATTCAACAAGACTTGGAAGGCTATGGCCTTAGGGCAAGTGCTGTACTTACCCACAAATCTGATATATGAAAGATCTGTGCGAGACCCCCCGCAGTTAATATTGACGTTCATCTCGTCGTCTTTCTCTGCGAAGCGAAATGCAAAATCGGTGATGCTTATTGTTGGCCGGTACGCCATCTCCTGAATGGCTCGGCTTCTTCGAGCTATGCCGACTGAGGGAGTTGGTCCCGAACCACTGCGCTTTTCCCATGCTAACCTATTCTCATCAAATGAGATCGGTACGGGGCTAAGCAAGCCAAGGAACAGGACCTATCAGTTCGAGTGATGACAAGGCCCTGAATGTAAGCAGTTACACAGCTTGAACGGTGACCCCTTCAGCGCTCAGCAGAGACATGATCTAATTCCGTAAATCACAAAAAATCATCTTCATCCATTATTCAAACTCCCCTGTCAGACTCAACCAAAATAAACTGGTCGGACGACAAGGTGAAGATGGAGATGCTGTAGACGGTGTCATATGAAGTGTGTCCAGTTGCAACCAGCTCAAGTCCAGTCCATAGGCTCGCGGATAACAGATCACGAGATAAGTCCTCGGTAATTTCCCCGCGATGAGTCGGGATTAGTCAGTGCCTGTCTCGTTGTCGATGAGAAATCAATCACAGCGGACGTCATACATGTCTCAGCCATGCCCTCACACCAGCATCCCTCCCCGCACCAACGGCCGGTCCACTGACGTCCGAGAGCCGAAATGAAAAGGGCAATGAAGGGCATCATATGCATCGTCTAAACTTGGGATGTTGCACAGCCTATGGGCGCGGCTGTCATGACAGCGATTGTGGATTCAGGCTACAACTTGAAGCTACCTTTGAACCTCTCACTACATTCCAAACACGCAGACAACACCTGGGAGATCTACTCACCTAGTTGAGCATCCCGGTGTTCCGCATCTCTTCCGCATCAAAGATGTCCTTAGGCCGTGGCAGGGGGATCAGAGTCGTAGCGCTGGAGCAGGGAAATGAAGTGCGTAATAGCGCTGGCAGGTTTCCCGGAGGGGGAAGCGTTTCGCTTTGTTCGCTCCTTAGGAAGGTAAGTTATAGCTCCGCGTCCTTTAGTTGAACTTTACGCCCAAACTCGGCGTTGATTAGTAGAAGGACTCGGAAGTGCACATGAGCAATCAGGATCATATAGAGGATAGCTCTAACTTCTCGAGATTAGAACCGGAGAAGGTGAGAGAACGACAGAACAATAGTGGTTCCCCTCATACACCCTTCAAGTTTGCCACATCAGAGACAAGAGCCAGTCCAATCAAATGTGGCCCGTGCACTAATGTTCCAACTTGGTTGGTGTTGCAATGCTACACCTATGTACCCAGAAAGGTCAATATTTTGAAAATGATGGATCGTAACCAGTTTACCTACTTGGCTGCGTACATATTACAGTAGGCTTCAGGGTGCTAGGGTCATGCGAGGGACTTATGCGGAGAGCAAACAAGGAAAAAGACTTGCAACACAGCCACTGAACGCGGTCGCATCGAGCATTCTGATCACGATTCACGACGTCGACCAGCTCAGAGGCTCTAATTTTCCAAAATACCGCGGATGAGAGGTGCGTGCAGCCGCACGTGCCACATGTTCTACGTATGTACCCATGCATTATCCTTGTTATAATAATTATAATAACTCTAGTTTAGTACCTCTCCGAGCGACAACTCGTCCTGGCTAACCTCCATAAGTTCAAGCTCGAATCCCGCGAGCGGCTCCCCTTAACAACTCTTTCCCCACAAAGTCAAATCAGGCACGTTATATCACGTCTCATATCAGCTTCCATGTGCGACTCCGCCGGACAACGCGAGCCCTCCGAGGCCATCCCGTCGGCTCCAAAAGGTAGCCCGGGACTCAAGAAGATGCCCGCGTATTGGTACCCTTACACAACTATGGCGAAGGAGAGATGGTTGGGGCGGGAGATTTTGGAGATCGTGTCCACCGAGTTCAGGGATCGGAGCATGGAGTATTATGTGGGTACACTGTTATCCTCTTTTCTTCATTTGTATTGCCTTTCTTTGCGTCATGCTGATTGCACTAACGTCGTCGCCGTCAAATAGAGATACGCGCTCGAGTCTGGGGTGACTACCATCAATGGAAAAATTGCAAAACCAAATACCATAGTCACGAACGGGGATCGTATCGAGTGAGCATCTCTCTCCTCTTACAACAACGCAAAACAATGCTAAGTATCCACCACGATCAAAGGAACGTAGTTCATAGACACGAACCTTCCGTAACAGCCACACCCGTCAAGATCATTCTACACGACACGGATCGTGATTTCCTCGTCATCGACAAGCCAGGAAGTATAGTACGTTCATCCACACATCCAGTTCTACCCATGCACTAAACCAAAAACAGCCTGTCCATGCATCTGGTAGGTATTATCATCACAGCCTAGTTGAGATGCTGCGACATGAGTTCGGCTTTGGGAAAGTTTACAGTAAGTATCCATCCGATTCAAATCGTCCTGTCATTCAATCGAACAGTGCTCACCTCTCGAAGCGATAAACCGATTGGATAGATTAACTTCAGGTCTCATGATAGTACCACTTAACGCTGACGTCGCGCGATTGCTGTCAAAAGAATTTATGGACGGGTCTGTGAGGAAAGAGTATGTGGCGAGGTGTAAGGGGGAGTTTCCGTCGTGAGTTTCTTCATCAACATTCTTCTTGTTATGAAAGATATTGAATTATTGGGTTCGTGGGACACAGTGAAGAAATCGTGTGCGAGCAACCGCTGTTGACGGTCGACAGACAGATGGGGCTCAACATAGTACATCCGGAAGGAAAGGTGAATAGAAGTTTTCATATATACCTCCCTTCCTTTGCCTCAATGGTTCTTGTGTCCCATGCTCATACCCTATACTCTTTTCCCAGCCTGCAAAAACGGTGTTCAATAGGCTCCACTATGACGCGAATACCAATACAAGCGTTCTTCGCTGTACGTTTTCCCACAAAACATTACCTAGAACGCCAGCTAAGGTTCTGGGTGTCTAGGCCGTCCGTTTACAGGCCGATGTAAGTGCTTCTAGCTTCACTTTCACCATCCCTTCCATCTATCCCCGACTTTCCCCTTCCTCCACTGGTTCTCTTCCCTCCTAGAACCCCTATAGGGCCCGTGCTAACTTGGCTCCATTTCCAAAATGAAAGCACATCAAATCCGGGTCCACCTGCAATACCTCGGACATCCCATCGCCAATGATCCTGTGTACTCCGAGGAGCGGATATGGGTGGGTTTCCTATTCCTTGAGTTGTTCTCGGTCGTGACTTTCCCCGCATGGTTTGGTGGAGGCATGCATTTTGTTCTCGTGTTCTTCTACTGTCTTCGAGTCATCTCATTCTTTTCTCCATTCTCTTTCTCCGCTTCCCATCAAACACACCAACCCATACTCACTTGTCCCAAACGCACCACAGGGCCCAAGCCTAGGCAAAAGCGGTATAGACACCGTGCCCAGCTCTGAACGTTCCGCACCCACTCCGCCAGAACACCTAAAGAACGACAACAGCCCCGAGTCATTGGGCGACGTCAGTTCTCCCAACAGTGGTTCGGAAGTTGTGCTCGATGCCGAAAGCAATACCTGCCCAAACGGAGGGAAGGCGGACGCAGGGGTAGAGGTGAACGCTGAGCTGCAGCCCAACGTAAACCCCAAGAAATTACTGCCGCGAGAGACTGGGCATGATATCGGCATGGGGTCTCCTGTCCCACTGTCTGCTGAGGCTGTTCAAATTATTACGAGGTTGAGGAATATGAAGGCACGTCGATTTCATCCCCCCCTTTTTTCTCAGGACTACTGGCATCCTGGTCGTCCGTTCTTTTTGTCCTGATACTCATGCGGGACACTGAAACTCACTTCTTGCACTCCACGCTCACTAGGACGAAGACGAAGACTGGAGTCGATGGCGGGACGTCGTGTTTCGTGCAAAAAGAGCCCTTGCGCCGAATAGCTTTCGGAGGTCTCCGCCGTTGCCTCCACAGAACAGGAGAAAAAGGGGTGGTATGAGCGTTCTCGCGCCCGAGGCGGAGACCGAGATCGAAATTGCGACTGCGACCTACACCCCGCGGCGGGAGCGGAGGTCCCAACAGAAGACCAAGGACGACCAGAATCCCCACCCCATTCCCAGCTTGCATCCCAAGACCTCCTCGGAACCTGCCCAGATAACGCTTTCTGAAGCCATCTCTGTCCTCCCGTCCCTCTCCGCGCCCACACCCTCTGTCGACGCAGCTACGGGAACGCTGTATTGCCCGGAATGTTATCTGCCCTTGCACCCTGACCCTAAACCGGAGAAGCTCTACATATTCCTGCATGCGCTAAAATATGAGTTAAGTTTGGGGAGTTTTCAAACCGAGATGCCGGAGTGGGCGAAGGAGGGATGGCAGTGGGAACGGTAAGGGGATGGTAACAGGTCGATGGAAAAGACGGGGATAGATGGTGGCCTGACAGAGAACGATGACTCTAGGATAGTGACATGCAGTATGGGCCATTAAACAGTCGAGATGTCATCGAGGGAGCAACGCATCATGGGTATTATACAACAAGCTTACGTTACATGACACTCGAACAGCGTAATCAACAGTCACTACGGATGGGAGTTACGATTAGTACACCAAACGGCCTATACACTAAACATCAGGAGACTTACTTTGATAAACTTCGCCATGAATTTTCTAAGTAGGTTGGCAGCTGTAAGTCGAAGGAAGGGTTGACAAGGAGGGAACTTACTTGTGGAACTCAGTCCGTAACAAATCATTGACAAAGTGACTGGGCTTTTCCTTCTGATTCATCGTTTGGTTCTTAAAGATGAGGTCTGAGTACCAAAAATCGTGCACCAGTCAGTAATCAATCCACTTCGACTAGAACCAAGCCGAAGTGAACAAAAGCTCAAAGCCACTTACCGTCATCCCATCTTCTCTTTACCGAGAACGTTCCAGGAACAGTAGTGTTCACACCCGGGGACTGGCCCAGTGCGGCAGCGAGATTGAGCAAAGGATTCGAGGTTGCTATTTCAGCTTCACGCGCGGCTGCTTGTGAGACCGACTGTTCGCGATCTAGACGTGCCTTCTCTTCTGCGCGTTCGCGTTTGATCTTCTCGAGTTCGCGGAGCAGCTCGTCAGTGTCGTCTTCCTCTTCTTCCGACTCGTCGTCGCTGAGAAACCGAAGGCCAAGAAGCGTGAGCGGGACCAGCCCTGCGAAGAGTAACGACTTCCCGAAATACACGCACCTCTCTTCGTCAGCGTCCCCATTTCCTTTTGCCTCTTCTCCGTCGCTGTTCTTCTTCTCTCCTTCATCTTCGTCGTCGTCGTCATCATCCTTGTCCAGCTCCAACGCCTCCTCCAGCAACTTCCTCCTCTTACTACTCTCCTCGTCCACGGCTCCTGTCCCATTTCCGTTCGCATCTCCGCCACCCGTGATAAGCAAAGCAGGCCGCCCTTCCGCTTTTCGCTTCTTATTCCGCGCTTCTTCTTCAGCGGCGAGTAGCTCAGCTCTGAGGTCTCTTCGTGCGACGTCCCCAACGGATGTCTGGCCTGGTTGTCTGTATCCGGTGTCAGTCGGTCAGAGAACCGAATGGAGGGGTGGGGACAGAGGGACTCACCGGAACTTGAGTTTGGTGTGCGCGGCCATGTCCCGCACTGAGAACTGCCTCGAGCCACCTTTGACGTCTTTGGCTTGGGCGGGGTCCCATGTCGGTCTGTGAGCTGTGGACATTGCTTTTGTCAGGAAGTGGGGGTCAGGGGGGAGTAGGGAGTAGGGAGGTGAGCTTTAGATACTATAGAACTGCAATTAACTTAGTCTGAGCTATGTAGACAGACCCGTATTGACACTCAGGCGGTGTGTCAAGTTGAAGCACTAAAAAGTTTGCACTCCGACTCGGTACAATTGTCACTTCCGTGACTGTTACTTCTCGTCACGCGTCACGTTTGACACGGTCACTTGGAAGAAGTTTTGTCAGAGAATCTCAGGCTGATGACTTTGCAACCTGACTGTGACTAACTACCGCATGAACTCCAACTGTTAAGTTTCGGTTTCTTACTTCGACTCCTTGGTCTGCACATTTTCCCTCACAGCGTCGTAGGGCTGATGGCGGTCAAATCACAGTTCTAGAAAGACTACGCGACCACCCTCGCCTGTAATGACTCCATCGCAGGTGCGGGATTCCGATGAGTCAGATACAGACGTCGTTCCCCTTGCCACCTTGGTTAATTACATGGACCAGTATCCATATATATCCCAGGAAACTGCCTGACGAATTCACCGAAAGTGACACACACCCCACCTGATCAACAGCGCCAAGCCACGTAATATCTTGTTATCGTCCGACGAGCCTGATGGGCAGCAACTACATCATATTACTGGCGTCATATGAGCTCGTTCACCATTCATAAGTTTCGATTTTGCACATGAGATCTTCTTACAGAAATTTCTTTACCCAACATGAAGCTTTTCGTCACCAGCGGTGTGGCTGGTTGCCCTAGTGCTGCAACGTGATTTCGAGCGTTTTATTCATCCCTCTCTATCGAACGTACGCGAACCCAAATCATCGCTGTTCCCTTCTTGGTAGGCTTAGCCGCTTACATACCTGTTTGGTATCGCAGCCGTATGAGATGTATTAGGAAATTTGGTGGAGCTATGCCAAGGCCAAGCTTGTGAAACCGGCTTCAGGTGGCAAAGCCGTACCCTATGGTAACATCGTTCGCTTTAAGGGTGCATTTTGTTGTAGGTCGACTCGCTGCAATCGTTCGTCCTCGGTTATGCTCACTGCTCTTTCAATGAACTCCAGGAGGGTCAGCTCACGATCACTGATCCAAGGCATTGCAACGGATATTCTCTACTTCCACATATCTGTATCCGAAGGCAAATGGTAACCATGTCCTGTCACAGACGCTGCTCGGTCTGGGTCTCGCTTGGGTTGAAGGTAAGTTCATCACGCGGTTCTCTACAGTGAGTTGTAGTGCCACTGTGCCGATGGGGTGACACTTACAAACGAAAGACTTCCCGACTGAATCGAGGGCATCGTTGACAATCTTCGCGCGGTGCGCGGAATCCGTGGATTCGGCTGTATCATTATGACACAATACAAAACTACGTGTCTCTTTAGTGCTAAATGGATAGACATAATCGGTGACAGCAGTGATGAGAAAGTTACCCTCAATGTCTACGCCTGGCTCTCGCATGCAACCCTAGATGCCACTGATGTCAGATATGTCTCGGTTTCCTTTTCCGAAAACTAATCGCAAATGATTCATTTTCGCCACTTACTAGCTGCATTCCCCATTTCGGAGATGCTGAGCATCCCTTCAAACGCGTCTATGCCAGTATGTCAGCTGTTCTTCCAAACATTTACAATGAGCAAATGTGATTCGTTGTTTTACAGGAATGATATTTTCATTTTTCTGCCGGTTCCACAGATATTCCTCCAGGTAGTCTCAAAGTATATTCCAGTGATCTTACTCTGTGACGATATATGGAACCGACGGTTTCAGGTACGTGTGATCCACAGAGATCGCAACAATGTGGTCAAGGAGTTTGGCTGAGAGCGCGTTGCAAAGCAAAGGGGACAGCGCTGTCTTCATTCTGCCTAGTTGATGTTTCCTTCGTGCTATGCCGGGTTGTTAATCATCTTACAGTCAAAGCTAACATAGATGCAAGTGCAAAGAACAAGCTGACTGAGGAGGAGCTGTTAGCCCGGATGCGGTAAGTCTGATGCCCTTCCTCATTCTGCTTCGTTTACTCTGGATGATGGATGTAGCACAACCCTGTTCGCTGGTCATGCGCGACAACCTCGAACACTGTCAGCTGGGCCTCCTGGGGCTTGCGCGGCACCCCAAAGTCAATATAACGTTCAATCCCGACTCCGCACCGCTCGCGCATGGAGACCAGGATGACACAAGCCACTGATCCACGCTCAAGGCGACTCACTCGTCACGATTGGTGATTCGAAGCCATGCCCTACGCGACTGCCGTCATGAAGGTGCGCCAAGCATGGCTTCTCCCACTCCACAGTATAAGTCTCTTCGATGATGTGCTATATCGCGTCACTTCTTGCTATACCGGAAGTGCTTATCCCTTCGTGACGTATCACGCTATGCGTGGCGCTGGCAGGGATGACATCCTTCCGCTTTCTCAACCAATTACCACGGAGTTCGGACACGTCCCCAAGGAAGTGCAGTGCCCATTCCTGAAGGAACCCGCGTTGTGGCGTCTCTCGCATCTCTCGCTGCGTACAATCGGTTGGTTGCCCCCCTATAACCTATATAACCTATATGCCAATCTGGAAACTGAGTAATCATGCCAATCTGAGCTCTGGGGCGAAGGTGCCCATAGGCTTGTCGTTTGACGCTCGTTTTGTCCAGCCGTGCGCGACTTTGAAGCATTGTCGGTCATACCAAGCCTCCTCATCCTTAGGTTCAAGTGGGATTTCGAAGCCTCTGCATGACTCATACAGTTAGATCACCGCGTCCTTTTTATTGGCCAACACGCATGCGTCGATGCTACTGGTAACCAGCCGGCGACCCAGTACGTACCTAGTGTTCTGTTGCAATTTCTGTTCGCGGCCTTCCTATCGGTAAGTAATCGAGAACAGCCAGATCTTATATCTCAGCGAGAAGTCTCAGTTGCTGTCGCTCTAAATGTCAACTTGACCACGATACTATGCTCAGCCTGCCAGCGAGGCAAGAAAGCCTCCAACTCGGAGATAAGGCACGACAAACTTGAAGCCCCTGGGCAAGATTCCGTCAAAAGGCGGCCGGTATTATTTCCCCATGGGAACTACATAATGTCGTATTGCCCCTCGTCATACTAACCTAAAGCACTTTCCCGGACACGTGGAATTGCAACTACTAATGCTTTCCCCGTCGATGGCAACGCAGCCAATGCAACGTCTCATGCATCAGCAGCTCTTGACTTTCCTTCCCGAACAATCTAAACGTCTTTGTGAACCCATGAAAATGTTATGCACACATATCGATCAGCATGAACGGGGGAGTAGCTAGATGCTATATTCACCTTGCTAAGTTATCATCTCCATTTTCGTGTATATTGTTCGCTCTCGTTTGACGTGTGCTCTGTGTACAAATTTAAAGTACCACCCGTGATGATAGGTACTGGGATCTGCCTTCACTAGAACGATGCGCATAGATGCGAGGCATGAAAATCATAGCTAAGGCTTTTCTCACAGTCACATCGATCCCAGCCCAAATGGGATCGAACAATATTCCCTCCGAGCCGCGCATGCCCGAACCAGACGAGAGTGTCAACAACGAGAAGCCCAAGTGATTATACAGCGACACGACAGAATACAGATTGGTACACCACGACAAATAACGATCTGTGCACTATTTCAGGTATCTACTGCCTATCCTAGGCCTGTCAAACTCCTGTCAATTACCGTCATCCCAGGTGGCAATGGACACAGCCAACGGCAGTTGTGCAACGCCGTCCGCGTCACCTTCAACCGTCGGAACCATAACAACACAGGGCCCACCGCGGATGCGTGCAGCCTTGTCTGTCATCCCGAACTCGAATTTGCCGACCAGCTCAACGAGGAACGCTTGTATCTCGATGATCCTGACATGAACGCGCTATTTCAGTCACTAGCTCCCAGTTGGACGAGGCGGCTGAGTTATACGCACGAGAAACGCCATCCAACACATGAGCGGACCCCAGCTAGGAACGTCATCCTGACAAATGAAAACAGAAAGGCATGAGCGTCCGTTGCCAGCCCACTCGTACTAGAACGCAAACTGTCTCACAGATTCGAGTAGACGCCAATGGGCACTTGCTTCTGTCCATTAGCTATGCCTTCCAGCCAGCGGTCAGGGTTGAACTCGTGGGCATCTTCGCCCCAGAGCTCAGTGATGCTGAGAATTGCCATGGTTTCTCAGTTTCCAAATGGGTATGTGTGTGATTGGAGACAACCAACCGATTGTACGCAGCGAGAGATGCCACAATGCGGGTCCCTTTAGGAACAGGCACTTCCTTAAGGACGTCTCCGGACTCCGTGGTAATTGGTTGAGAAAGCGGAAGGACGTCATCTCTGCTAGCGACACGCATAGCGTGATATGTCACGCAGCGATACCTAAGCACTTCCTGTATAGCAAACAGTGAGCCAATCTAGCACATCATCGAAGAGGGTTATATTGTGGAGTGGGAAACTATTTTTGGCGCACCTTCATGACGGCAGTCGTGTAAGGCATGGCTTCGAAATCAGCGATCGTGAAGTGTGAGCCGCCGCGAGCATGGATAGCGGCTTGCGTTATCCTGATCTCTGCACGGAGTCGGGATTGAACTTTGGGGTGCCGCGCAAGCTCCAGGAGGGCCCAGCTGACAGTGTTTGAGGTCGTCTCATGACCGGCGAATAGGATCGTGCTACATCCATAATCCGAGTAAACGAAACAGAATGGCGAAGACATCAAATCTGATTTACCGCATCTGTGCTAACAGCTCCTCCTCTGTCAGCTTGTTCTTCGCATCTGCGTCCATGTTGGCCTTGACTGCAATATGATTAGCAACATAGTGATAGCACGAAGAGAACACCAACCAAGCAGAGTGAAGACGTCCCTGCTCCCTTTGCTTTGCAACAAGCTCTCAGCCTTCTCCTGGACCAACTCCTTGGCCACTTCATTGCCGACGTTCTGCAGATCACGCATACGTTGAAACCGTGGGTTTGAACCATATTTAGTCATCCCCTTGAGTACCACCACTGGAATGTACTTTGAGACTGCCTGGAGGAAAATCTGCGGAACCGACGGGAAATTGAAAATATCGTTCCTGTAAAGCAATGAATCACATTGTGCTCATTGCAAATGTTTGGAGGAACAAACATCATATTGTCATAGACGCGTCTGAGGGGATGCTCATCACCTCGGATGGCCCCGAATTGGACATCGAATCCAGCTAGCAAGCGACAAAGTGAGATATGTGTGATTATTTTTCGGACAAGGAAACCGAGACAAACCTTCACCAATGGCATCTAAGGTTGCACGCGAGAGCCAGGCGTGGACATTAAGGATAACTTTCTCATCACTGCTGTCACCGATGATGTCTATCCATTTAGCACTGACCTGAAGGACACATGTAGTTTTGTATCGTGTCATAGAGCTACAGCCGAACTCACGGATTCTGCGCACCGCGTGAAGATTGTCAACAATGCCTTCGATTCGGGCCCACCAAATGCGGGAACTATTACTTTCTTTTGTCGCTTGTGAACATCCCCTAGCACGGCGTCACTGCAACTCACTGGAGAGAACCGCATGATGAACTTACCTTCAGCCCAAGCCACACCCGGACCGAGTAGGATCTGTGACAGGACACGGTGGTCCTCCGCCTTTGGATACAGGTAGCCGGAAGTAGAGAATATCCGCTGCAATGCCTTGGGATCGGTGATCATGAGCTGGTCCTCCTGGAGTTCATTGAAAGAGGCAATCAGCATTAACCATTGACGGAGACGAATGATTGCAGCGACGCGACCTACACCAAATGCGCCCTTGAAGCGAATGACGTTGCCATAAAGTCTTTGCCACCTGAAGTCGGTTTCACAAGCTGGGCCTTGGTATAGCTCCACCAAATTTCCTGGAAAACATCAGTACGACTGGGATACCAAACAGGCCAGCCTACCAAGAAGGAATGACGATGATTTGGGTCCGCATATGTCCGGCAGAGATGAGCGAGTCAAACGTTTGAAAACGAAGTAGATCAGTGCTAGTGCAGTCAGCCCAGCCGCTGCGACAAGATTATTCATATCGGGTAAGGAAAGTTTGGCATAACCTATGAGCGGTGAATGTCCTACCCTATAACATGCTGCGGTGGCCGCTTTGGGTCAAGAAGATGACAAGATACAGGTAATTTGCTGCGGTGGTATAGCATGGTGCCAGTTCGGCTAAGACCAGGGATAGATTGCGCATGCTATACTTCAGTTTCTCTGTAGGCAGCTTCCTGGGATTGGTCCATGTAACGTCCCCAGATTTACGCGATGGAAGCAAGATTCAATGTCTGGCCAATCAGGAATCTACCGCCTTCGATGCAGTTATTAATAGCGAAGCTGGTCTGATATAGTTTGTCTACAATAGCTGCGAGACCTGGAAATAGCAACGTTGTTGGATGATGTTAGCAACACACGTTGAGTGCTATCTCGGGGCAAGCACAGCACCATTTGTGGGGACAAGGCAGTATTATAAACAAGCTGGCTTTCTTGCTCTCGTTCTGATTATGTTCGTGATGTGGCAGCCGTATCCTATTAGTAAGTCCGGATGGGACGCTGAGTTCGGTGAATCAGCGCTTCAGCTACCGCCCGTAAGAAATAGATAGGCAATTCTTCACCTACTACTCCATAAACATCACGGCAACTCTATCAGAGGAATGCCGTATTCCAATTTGAATAGAACAGACCTGTGTACAGAATACACCGCTCTCTGCAGTATCGTACGAATGTATGGTAAGTGTCGACGGGACGCTGACCTCATGAGTGAATCTCTCTCGCTACCTGCATGTTTGAAGTAGATAGGCCCGAGGTGCAATTGACAAGCAACGGAAAGACATGAAGCTGCTAGACAAGGTGTAGTCGCACCTAGGCAAGCCTTGCCAGTTTTCACAGCACAGTACTAGTAGGTGCACAAGAGAAAGACGGTGTGAAATATACGTAGCAGGTGGGGTAAGTGACTGATCATGAAGACTTCTTCACACTTCTTGAATAATTACATAAATGTCTTTGATTGCGTCCGGTCTGCTTGAAGCTCATCTGTTCCTTTGTATGTAACATTATGGGTTATTCAAAGTCTGGTGTGACGATCCGATGATCAGTACGATATCCTTCATAGTCGCGCGCACGCCTGCGTCAGCCTGAGACCAGTGGGTCAGAACGACAAGCCTAAGTATACAGCAACACAAACGAATACAGATTCGTAATCAACGACAAATGATAATCTCTGTGCTCTTTCATCCGTCACCTATCCTAGGCCTGCTGCCAATGATCGTCATCCCCGGGAGGCAATGGATAAAGCCAGCGGCAGTTGTGCAACACGGTCTGCATCACCTTCAACCGTCGGTGTCATAATCAGACAAGGCCCAAGACGAATCCGTGCCGCCTCGTCTGTCATCGCGAACTCGAATTTGCCGACCAGCTCAACGAGGAACGCTTGCATCTCGATGAGACTGACATGGACGCATCGTATCAATAAGTAACCTCCATTGTAACAAGTCAGACTGAGTAATACGCACGCGAACCGCCATCCAAGACATCCGCGAACACCCCCTATAAACGTCATCCTGACAGTTGAAAACAGAAAGGCATGAGCGTCCGTTCATCAGTCCACTTATATTAGACGCGAACTGCCTCACAGATTCGAGTAGACGCCTAGCGTGACTTCCTTCGGTTCATTAGCGATGCCCTCTAGCCAGCGGTCAGGGTTGAACTCGTGGGCATCCTCGCCCCAGAGCTCAGTGTGGCTGGAAAACACCGTGGTTTCTCAGTTTCCAGATGTGTATGTGTATGTTATAGGGACAACCGACCGATTATACGTAGCGACGGACGCAACGATGTGGGTCCCTTTAGGAACAGGCACTTCGTTGATGACTTTTCCGGACTCCGTGGTAATTGGTTGAGAAAGCGGAAGGACGTCATCTCTGTTAGCGACACGCACAGCGTGATATGTCACTGAGCGGTACCTAAGCACTTCCTGCTATGGCAAGCAGTGAGTCAACACAGCGCATCATCGAAGGTTATACTGCTGGAGAAAGCTTATGCTTGGCGCACCTTCATGACGGCAGTCGTGTAAGGCATGGCTTCGAAATCAGCGGCCGTGAACTGTGAGTCGCCGCGAGCACTGGATAGCGGCTTCCTGTCATCCTGATCTCCGTGCGAAGTCGGGATTGAATTTTGGGGTGCCGTGCAAGCTCCAGGAGCGCCCAGCCCACAGTATTTGAGGTCGTCCCATGACCAGGCAAATAGGAGCGTGCTGACATCCATCATTCCTGAATAAACGAAACAGAATGGCGAAGATGTGAGATCAGATTTACCGCATCTGGGCTAACAGCTCCTCCTCAGTCAGCTTGTTCTTCGCATCTGCGTCCATGTTAGCCTTGACTGCAAGATGATTAGCAACATAGCGGTAGTACGAAGAGAACACGAACCAAGCAAACTGAAGACATCATTCTCCCCTTGTTTTCGCAACAAGCTCTCGGCCTTCTCCCGGACCATCTCCTTGGCGACCTTGGTGCCCACCTTCTCCAGCTCACGTATACGTTCAAAGCGCGGATTTGAACTATATTTAGCCAGCAAGTGGAGTATCTTCACTGGAATGTACTTCGTGACTGCCTGGAGGAAAATCTGTGGAACCGACGGAAAATTGAAAATATCGTTCCTGTAAAACATTGAATGACATTGCCTCATTATACATGTTTGGAAGAACAAACAGCATATTGTCATAGATGTGTATGAGGGGATGGTTATCGCCTCGGACTGCACCGAAACGGACACCGAATCCAGCTAGGCAAGCAACACAATCAAGATTTTTGAGTAATCTTCGGAAGGCCGGGACATACCTTCACCAATGGCATCTAGGAATGCATGCGAGAGCCAGGCGTGGACATTGACGATTGCTTTCTCACCACTGCTGTCACTGAGAATTTCTGTCCATTTAGCACTGACCTACAAGAGATATATAGTTCGATATCTGGTTTAATAATGACACAACCGAACTCACGGATTCCGCACACCGCGTGAAGATTGTCAACAATGCCTTCGATTCCTGCGGACCAAATGCGGGATGTAATACTTTCCTTTGTCGCCGGTGAGCGTCCCCTGGCATGACGTCACTACAATTCATTGCAGAGAACCATACGATGAACTGACCGTCAGCCCAAGATATACCGGGACCGAGCAGGATTCGTGACAGGACAAGGAAGTCATCTGGCTTCGGATACAGGTATCCGCCTGAAGCAAATACCCGCTGTAACGCCTTGGGGTCGGAGACCATGAGCTGGTCCTCCTGGAGTTCATTGAAAGGGGTAGTTAGCATAACTTAAGACCACAATTGCAGCGACTCGACCTACACCGAATGCACCCTTGAAGCGAATGATGTTACCATAGAGACTTTGCCACTTCAAGTCGGCTTCACCAGCTTGGCCTTGGTGTAGCTCCACCAAATTTCCTGAAAAATATCAGTATATCAGTACGGCTGCGATACCAAACAGGCCAGCCTACCGAGAATGAATGACGATGATTTGGGTCCGCGTATGTCCGGCAGAGATGAGCGAGTCAAACGTTTGAAAATGAAGTAGACAAGTACTAGGGCGGTCAGGCCCACCGCTGAGACGAGATTGTTCATGTTGGGTAAGGAAGGTTCGGTGTGACTTATGAGTGGTGAATAGGCACCCTGTAACATGCTGCGGTCGCCACACCGACCAAGACGATAACAAGATATATGTAGTTTGATGCGGGGAGTGTGTCATAGTGACTAAGACAAGGAACGAATTGTGATTCTTCAGGTTCTGCGTAGGCAGCTTCCTGGGATTGGTCCATGTAACGTCCCGTTTTACGCGACAGAAGCGATGTTTAACGTCTGGCCAATCGGAAACCCCCACCTCCGATGCAGTTATTACCAGCGAACTTTGTCTAACATGGTCCGTCTAGAACAGTCGTGGAAATAGCAACGTTGTTTGACAAAATCGTGTCCTGAAGTGATTCGCGGATGATATAAAATTAGTAACACACACCCAGAGCAGTGTCTGGAAGCGCATACATTTGTGGGGGCAAGGCAGTACAAACATATTGTACAGATCACACACCTCAATCAGTCATCAATTCCGCACCTGTCAAGGAGTGTCGTCCGCAGAGCTGATGGACACAGCCAACGGCACTTGTATACCAGCTTCATATTCGGTGAGCGGGATCAGAACCTGACAAGGCCCATAGCGAATCTGTGAAGCCTCTTCTGTCATCGTGAACTCGAATTTTCCAACCGTCTCAAGGGAAGGAACGCTTGGATCTCGACGACTGACATGACCGCGCCATTTGATATCACTGACTCCGATTGGAGTAAACCAACATGAGTAATGGTAATGTGCCGCCATCCAACACATGCGCGGACCCTCCCTAAGAACGACATCCTGACAGATGAAAAGGGAGAGGTATAAGCGTCTGCCCCCGGTTCGAACATATTAGACGCGAACTGCCTCACAGATCGGAGTAGAAGCCAATGGGAGACTTACTTCTTTCCATCAGCTGCGCTATTCTGCCAGCTGTCAGGGTTGAACTCGTGGGCATCCAAGCTCCAGAGCTCAGTAGAATGCCATGGTTTCTCGACGTCCAAATTAGTATATCATGATGTCGGCGACAACCGACCGATTGTACGTAGCGACAGACGCCAAGACGGGCACGAAGTTCCTTGAGGACGTGTCCAGACTCCGTGGTAATTGGTTGAGAAAGCGGAAGGACGTCGATTTGTCTGTGCCAGCGACACCGTAGCGATATGCCACGATGTAATAGCCAAACATTTGTACATATGACATGCTGTGCAGTGGGGAATCTCACGCGTCACCACAGTATAATTATATAATTTTTCTCCACCGTTTATAGAAGGTGCAATATCCAACTGTATAAAATCATCAGTAGACGAGCATTCTACATAGTCACATCTAGCATTAGAATGCTACGTTCCTCGGTCAAATCACGCTCCGTGATTGTTACACCGTAGAACGCTCGAGGCATTTACCTACTTGAGCAGCTTATCAGGTGCTTGCCACGTTCTTGTGTTGCGCAGGGACTTGCACTTCACGATTACTGATTTCGATGTGATGCCTTATGATTATATGACTGCCGTCATGAAGGCAGTATGGCACTTTGCACGGTTTTCCCCCCAGTCCCAGCTCCACAACTATTATGTACTCGCGTCAATGATGCACGGGCTCTTCACGGACTTCTCTTCCTCATTTGTAGGATAGACCTTGGTGCTTCCGCGCATGTATTGGATGCATAGCGGATTGCGTACGTACGACGAGGTTGCCTTGTTCGGATAGGAGTTATTGATTGAAGTGGTGAGGCGGTCACGTCAGTGCCATCGAGATGCAAGTGTTTTTTGGTGGAGATGGACAGAAAAATCGAGTTCGCGATGACGGACAAGGCTGAATTCGTCATGAGGCATTCCTGGTCACGGTTCTGATGGTGGAGTAGGTGGTGATGTACAACCGCCGTTGGGTGCATCCACTGCCAAGATGGGTAAACGAATCAAGGAGGACGCAGATCATCATTTCTCGTGGAGCAAATGTATTCGGTTATGTACAAGATCTCGGGCATGCCCCGATACATCTGCTGCCTGGTCCAGGCCTGGGCATAGTTGTGCAGAGAAATGGACTTGTTTTCTTTTTTCTCGATTCCGATCGGGCCCCGCCGAACTGTGGGTATGAAGGATCGCAGAGGCGCAGATCACCATTTCTCGTGGAGCGGGTTCGGTTATGCTGAGGAAGCTCCGCAGGGTATCCCAATAAGTCTGTCTTCTGGTTCGGGCATAGGTATAGCTGTACAGCGAGAATCGTTGGTCTAGTTTCGGGGCCGGCCAAGCCATGGGTTATGAGAGATGATCGTCAAGCTCGATGCGTTTGCTGGGACATCGGCGCCAGTCAAACCAGTGTTGCAGATTCTGTCTCTAAGGATTTGATAACTCCCTTCAAGAGGAATGTCTCACCTGGCACTCATGGATCCTTCAGCGCTTCAGCACCGATTCATTAAAGTTGCTGAAAACATCTCCCAAATGAGTGGTCGGAGAAGCGGGGTTGTGTAGTAGACTTGCTGATAAGAGATAAGCATGTCAGCACGAAGTGGCCCGTCGGCGCGGTGTACACACACTGCGTGTCACAGAGTCTCGGACCTTATGTTAGCTCCCTACAAATGAGACAAGCATGGGAGTAAGTGGAGCACGTGCACCAGTAGCATCAGCCTTCAAACTTCAGGAGCCTCCATGGGGTGTTCCAAGACGGTCTTAGACGTCAGTCTCGTGGAGTAGAGTTGAAGCGATTACGGAGCGAACGGAAGATGATTCTATTTCCAGCTCGGTGATCCCGGCGATCGATTCACGAATAGGCAGAAGCCTTACAAATCATCGATGATGGCGGCGGGATGTGTTCAGCACCACCAGCCCAAGGCCAGGCCTTGATCATGTTCAGTTGTCGATTTTGGAGATCCTGCGGTTGATGCGTTGACGGGTGAAGCTGGTATGTGTGGCCCAAACAAATAAATAAAAAACATTGAGGAGAATGCATGCATAAGTACATACGGCATGACACCAGCGTGAGCAGTTATCTAACAGTTAAATTCTGGGGAACTCAGCGAAAGCGTCGGACTCGGATTAGTACAGATCTGACGAGAACTTGAATCGAGACTTTAGACTCCATATGTAAGGCGGCCCGGGGTAGTAAGCCGGGTTGCGACTATCCCAGTTTACTTACTCGGAGTCTAGCGACAGTGCAGGGTCATTTGCCGTGGTACCTGATGGAGACTATTTGCGATCCCCAGCCAGAATTTACAGTCTAGCCAGTATGAAGTTCCGCGAAGGCTTTCCGAGTTACCGCATCTGGCATGATGCGGAACCACATAACACGGTCCTCATCGCCTCTAAAACACATTGCAGCAGCAGACAAGTTGGGTGATAGCTTCCTGTGCTTTACCAGACATGTGTACTCACAGGCGCAGTGTATAATTTGAAAATCCCAAGATTAATTATGTAGGTGCCATCTAGTCCTTTATTGACGAGGTAGTCACGATTCACCGATTTAAAAAGACCTAAACCTCAATACCTTACACACCTCACTATCCCCCTCCCATTTTCCTCAAGTATCATTCTCGCTTCTCCGTCGCTCTATCTACCATCATGAATGATCCTACCGATCCAACCACCGCTCAATCAACCCCTCCGAGCTCCTTTCTAGCCTTCATGCCGAGCTTCGCGCTACTTTCCGTGGTGATGTCTATCTCGAGGATGATCCAAAGTAGGTGGTTACTTTACAAGACAAAATCTAGTACCTGGAAAGTCCCACAGTTTCCTAGATTACTCTGCGATGTTCGACGCCGACGTCAAACTCGCGGCCTTGGCTGTCGTATGTCCCCTGGATGCCGAGGATGTTAGCCAGTAAGTGACAGCAAGAGAACACGTGCATCTGCTTCTGACCATGCGCTCTCGCTTCCAGGGCTATTCATTTCTGCCAGAAGCATTCTCTCTTCTCTTTCCATCAAAGCAGGTGGTTATGGCACCGCTGGCTGCGCCGTTGGTGGTGATATTATTCTCGATCTCAGCAGCATAATACACACAGAGATCGAAGCCCCCATCGACGGAGGAGGCTTCATCCAGTATCAGGGACATGCCCCAACCTGATAACAAAGGCAAGAAAAAGGCAGGAACACTCATACCTGACGATATATCTGGAGGTAAACGCAGGAGAGACGACGATGCAAATCTACACATCTACACCGTAGCTTCTCCTCAGTCCAAAATTTTTTTGTCCTGGAGACATGTCAGGTTCTGAACATCCTTCCCATCGGCGAAGGTTGGATATCCCTACCACCACCCTCCGTCCCCCACAAATTTCAACAAGCAACTCTATGTCAAGCTCAGACCCAAATACCCCCCAGAGTGCTCCTTCCTTTCATTCTTCTATTTCCATGGTTTCGATGCAATCTGCGAGCTCATTCGGGGCTTCGACGGCAGCGACTGCGCCACCTTCCCCTCCTGCGTCTCCCAAGCCGCAGGATTCTCCGCAATCGTCCGCTGCAGATCCGTTTGGATACCTCGATGACGGCCCCAGCCAAAACTCTGTACCCTCGACGTCTCGACTTGCGCAGTCCATACCGGGCTCAATGTTCGCGTCCCCCGGATTTCTCGACTCACCACATAACATACTTGCCTATGCGACCCCTATACACACTCACGCCTACATCACCTTCGGTGCCGGCATGACGCAGAAGGAAATCGACCAGTTTTCCGCTGCCAATCCCCTGGAAGCGCATTCTCTCGCAGGAGGACGAAGTGCTATACCGTACCACATTCCATTGTGAGTACCTAGTGTACATTAGGTAGTGGGAGAAGGATTTGCGTCTAATACATCAACTAGCGCCGCTCACCCAGTAGGGTCTGCCGTCATGTTACTCGGAGGCTTTGGCTTCCTCGGTCGCTTGCATGGTCTAAGCATGGACAATCTTGTCGAGGCCGAAGTCGTACTGGCAGATGGGCGGATCGTAATCGCCAGTGAGAAAGATCATCCAGGTCAGTGTACAAGATGTCGGACTGGTCCGTTTTGCTAACGGCGAGTCCAGACCTTTGGTGGGCCCTCCGTGGCGCCGGCCCGGCTTTCGGTATCGTCACACGCTACAAAGCAAAAGCCTTCCCAGTGCCTGTGGTCTTTGCCGGAAATCTCATATAGTAAGACCTGCAGGCTGTACCATTACTTATCACCGCACAGCCTCCTCATTGGCTTCTCGTTTCCCCCTTGGTAGCCGGTTCCATCGCGCGACTGCGCCTTCGCTTATCAAGCACTTTCGTGATTGTGTCAAGGGCGCACCGCGTGAGCTCTATGCCAATGTTTTGCTCACAGCGGGACCTGCCTGGTCAAGACTCGCTCGTCGTCATCCAGATGTGCTACGTTGGTCCGAAAGTCAAGGGTCAGGAATTTCTCCAGGCCATCTCGTCTTGGGACGGCGAACGTTGCCTGCTAAATGAGGTGGACGAGAAGTCATTCTTGCACCAGCAAGACAGTGTTGCACAGGTACTACGAGGCAAAGGTATGTCGTTATGCTTAACCTCGGTCTACAAAGCGACTGATGACCGTCGTACCTGCAGCGGCCAATAAATGGTTCATCCGATCAGCGTTGATCAACTCCCTTCCGGACGAGATTGTCAGCAGAACAGTGTTGCAATTTGCAAAGACGCCAGTTGGCTGTAGTACGTGGTATTATATGTTGATTGATAGACATTATTCACCGACGTTATGCATTGACCAACAGCCTGGCTATTTGAGCTCGCGGGAGGCGCGCTAGTCGACTTTGAGAACAGTTGTCTACCCAAGTCTCAGCGCCAAGCGGCTTTCACGGTGGCTGCGCTTCACCAATGGGACGTTGACTTCGAGGATCCACGTTGTGCTGAGTCTGCAGAAGAGGTTCGTCCCGTCCAATCTGAATTATGTCCCATCCCCAATTTCACACGACACTAGTGGATTGCAGAAACGCTTGCCCCGGTCACCATCGGAGGTCCCCTTCCAAGCGTAAGCATTTTTATGATCAATGATACGGAAGCGGTAGTCCAATCCTATGATCAGTTCCTAGGCAGATACGAGCCACCAGGTCCGGTTATTGCATGCTTTGGGGAAAACTGGACAAGGCTTCGCGAGGTGAAGCAGATCTATGACCCTGGCAATTTCTTCAGGAACTCGTTCTGGCCTCTCGACTCTACAGGCCACACTGTTGACCCTGAGGAGCACGAGCCAGAACGCATGCAGCTTTGATCCCATGATCTACGCTATGGGACTCTGCTATATCGTGTCGCATTCATACCTTGACCATTTACGCAAAGAGGTTGTTTTCTTGATATACATTTCTTTCGTGGTAATGGGCTAAAATTTAAGCTGAAACCTGAAGGACACTGCTGCGTACGTGATCATCCGTCACCCCGCAGGCGAGTATGAGTATTGATACCAGACACACGCGTACGGCAACCCAAGCGCATGGAATTTCCGCTGCCGCATTCTATTACTACCGCGCTTCATCTAACCCAAGTGTCATTTACAGAAGCGACGACTCTGGAAGAGTGACAGCATAAAGTTCTCGAATTTGAATTTCGAGGAGCGATTTTGACTCAAGTTCTCCGTCTGGGGCCAGTCGTCGTTCCCATTGGTCGTAGCCTACTAGTACTATGTGACGTACTGAGGCCACGAAGGGAATTGTCCACCTACCATACGCACCAATAGCAATGAACGTCTCATTCAAGTTCGCGATCACATCTGAAGCATGTCCCCGGGGGTGTGCAAGCGCAGCATGTTGCAGAGGGGGGTAGGGCGAAGCAGAACCGTGAATTCGAGTCGTGGACGGAATCCGCGGATGAAATAAGTCCCCGTAATTCCTTCGAACCCTTGCGGGCTTCATTTCGCAGTGGGTGTGGCTTCTGCGTACGGCAACTCTGGGGCCCTACTAGGGCAACAGTTACCACAGAGGCTAGGGATGTGGAACAGCCAAGGGGGCGTTCCTTCAGCATGCTCTTGGGCAGAAACGATGATCGTACCGATGGCCTGGTCACCACCAATGAAATACCCGCGATGGCCTTTCCAACGCCTTGACGAACTTTGAACCACCAGCTAGTTGTGACAAGTGAGACCTGAAGCGCCTGAAGCACAACATTGTCTCAGAAGATGGCACACCAATTGACATTCAGGAGAAATTTGGAAGCGTCTATGTACTAAACTCAGGGCAAGAAGATCACGACACGGCTTTTTGTCTGATTGCCGTTACCATTTGGGTTGCTTGGCTGATTCGGAGGGCGTAGAACATGAGGATGTTCGATGGTCGTTGTGTTTTCCATCTTTGGTATGGTCCAGGGTCCGGAGCGATGAGTGTTGGGTAGCGAGTAAGAAGCAGGTCCCACGTTCCTCCTACTAGTGCGGGTACTAGCTACGGATAGAATATTTGTCAGTGCTTTGCTTCCTCATGGCGAGATGTAAGAGGAACGCAAACCATACAAGTAGGTTTCATCTAAACGTAATGTGTAATACGTAACCGCGCACCTTGTGCTGCCAATCAAGGATGCTGCATGTGACGTTGCCTGGCTGTGTTGCCCTCGATAGGGGGAACTTCAATATCTGGCAGTCCCACATGTCCGGGAACGTGCTTTACCGCATTTTGACAGAATCTTGCTGAGGGACTTCAAGTTCGTCGCGCTTCATGTGTTGACTGTTTATGCTTGCATCGCTGACGGCGCGGTATCGTGTCCAGTTTGACGCTGAGATGCGAGGCCTGGCTGTCTCAGTTAGCTTGCCAATAGCATGGCAGGCAGAATCAACATACCGAGTCTCCAACTGGTTGACAGTGTTTTTGACGCATACGGTTCGCTAATAAAAGGAGGCTGAGATTTGACTGCGCGAGCAATGCGCTCCAGAGGCTTCAAATTCACTTGACCTACGCCTGACGGGACCGATGACACGTAAGGCCTGTCAATAACAGTCATCCGGGGGAATGGACACTGCTCACGGTGGTGCACAACTGCTTGGCTTCAACCGTCGGACATATATGACGACATGTCAATCACCATTTCCCATTTGAACAACACAACTAAGTAACACACACGAACCGGCATCCAATACATGAGCGGATTCCCCTCCCCTTTCTTAGGAAGTCATCCTGACAGAAAGGCACGAGCGTACGTCCTCTGTCCACTCCACTCATACTAAACACGCATTGCCTCACGGATCGATAGACGCGATGGAGACCCGCTTCTGTCCATTGGATATACGCTCTAATCAGCGGTCATGGTTGGACTCGTGGGCATCTGCGCCCCGGAGTTCAATGTTGCTGAAGCATGCCATGATTTCTCAGTTTCCAGATCTGTATATCTGGGTTATAAAGGACAACTGACCAATAGTATGCAGCGAGAGACTGCAGAGAACCGTATGATGAACTTACCTTCAGCACAAGCGACACCCGGACCGAGTAGTATCTGTGACACGTGGTCTCATGCCCGATACAGGTATCCGGAAGTAGAGAATATCTGCTGCAACACCTTGAGATCGGTGATGATAAGCTGGTCTTCCTAGAGTTCATTGAAAGGATGCGGTCAGCAATAACTTATGACGAATGATTGTAGCAAGTCGACCTACACAATACACCCTTGACGCGAAGGACGATACCGTAGCGAGTTTGCCACTTGAGTCGGGTTCACCTATGCAGTGAGCAAGCGAGCCCATGAATGGTGAATGAGCGCTAATAATGAAGCTCTCTTCTGACACTCAGCTCAGGACCCAGGCTCGCCATCTGGAGTCGACGACAACAAGATATTACGTGGTTTGGCTCCGTGTCATCGCTGCTAGGTCCATGAATAAATTTTGAGGAATCCCGGTCAGGTTCTGCAGAAGAAGCTTCCTGGGATTGGTCCATGTAACGTTCCCGTTTACAGGATGGAAACGATGTCCAAGTCAATATTTGGCCCATCGGAATCCCCGCACCTCCGATGCAGTTATCACTGGCGGTGCTGGCCGCCATCAGTCCCACCAACGTGCACATAATAAGATGGGCACGCTGAGCTCGGTGAATCTTGCCACAGCCTGTAGGAATAATAATGCAATTGAGAAGCAACAAGAAGATATGAAGTGGAGTCTACCAAAGAGTCGAAGTGAGAACTTGAAGCTTACACTTGAAAATTCAAGCACTAGTATGTACAGCCCGAGTATGTAGTGTGTTCTGAACTAAAGGACAACCCTGTGAAGAGCTCTGATTGGTGGACACGATTTACAAAAAGAGAACTCCCTGAGCTATACCTAAATGAAAAACACGACTACACAGTACTTTCCAACAGTCAACGAAGAACAAGTTACAGCCCTGCCGTATCTGGGGACAAAATCGAGTACACACCATGAGACAGGTACTAACTCAATCAGTAATACTTGTATGCTAGCACTTATTATAATCACTGATCCTTATCATGATGCCTGGATCTATACCTTAGTAGGATAAACTAGCGTGTTTTCATATCGTGACTTCGGATCTCATGGGATGGAAACACAGTACGTGACTGTTAAAGTTAGAGACAGGCCTGCAGGGTTGTCCCCATGGGACCAGCCAAGGAGGCACGCTACATTGTCCCTGCGAACCAGGTGTAGTGCCTTGGCTAGTCTCTCCCATCCCTGGGCTCCGACGTCTTGACTCTCTGGGGCAGTTCACTGCTGGGGTTGTGCCAGCAGCACATGCATTGTAACTCGCGTGACCTCAGCCTCAGGCCTCAGCTGATCAGGCCCTCAGGCTTGCTAAACCAAAGTGCTACGTATGCCACATATACAGTACCAGCATCTCAGTACAACTTGTTAATCTACCCTGGCTTCCCCTACACAAACGAAAAGTCTCATATACTAATACACACGACGATCAACGGAAACAAAACAGCAAAAGAAGCACATGAGAAGAACTGGAGAGCAAGTATGTAGGCCCATCAGGCGTGCAGTGCGAAAAAGTCTAACCGCATGTGCAGAAATAGCGGTGGGTACATGATCATGGATTAGTCAGTACAGCATCTACGGATAACAAGTAAGCGTCCGATATCCCCGATCCATCTCGAGGCATGCTGGTATGTGAATCGGGTGAGTGGTGGGTGTCAGGTCAGTCTGTGTGTTGGCGGTGGGTGTGGATGGACTGCGGGCTTTCACGGGGTACCAAAACGAGCCAGTATATCTTCGCGAAATCACCATACGACTTCTCGCACGATCCACCGTATAACTCATTCAGTCGATAGGTACCAAGAAGCTCGCCAGCGCCCAGCCCACCTCTCCTGCTTCATACCCGCCGCTCTTGCTTCTCGCTCGCACAAGGAGCAGGCAGTCCTCCCCGTCGTCGACATAGAGCGGCAGGTCGACGTGTGTCGAGGGGTGTCCGTATTCGCGCAACACATCGAACAAATCGCCGTGCACGAGCGGGAAGAACGGGAGGTTGCGGTAGGAGACCCCTGCGGGTGGGAGACATGGGTGGATTGCGCGGGTGGCATACAGCGCACGGGTAGCAGCGAGGGCAGGCGATGGGCGTGATCGGTGAGACGGCGACGGTGCGGAAGGGTGCGACGTATGTGTCTGGGGGAAGTGGGGGAAGAGGGAGAGTATGGCGGGAGTGGCACGTCCGGCGAGTGGTTAGTCGGCGCGAGCGATGATGGTGCACCTAGTGACTTGACAGAGGACGACCGTCGACGGTGATGCGAAGGCCTGAACGTGTCTGTGAGCTTACTCTTGAGACTCGAACGTCGCTGGGGCCTTCCTCTACCATCTCTGTCCTGTTCATCGCCTTCAAACGTGTCGTAGGACGGCGAGGGTGGGTAAGCGGTCTCCAGATCCACGAAAACCTGTGACGAGACCGATTGGGTGGTTCGTAGAGGCGAGATTGTGGGGTTGCTTTTCGTGACGTTGTGGCCCGTTACTGTTGTGTGGCGAGAACTTTGGCTTAAGACGGGGTACGGGTCGGCTCATCTTCTGCTCTGCTGTTCCTGCTTCGACTTACCGACCGACTTGGCAGATTTACCAGACCGAAGAGATTCATCTGATGGTCGGCGAGGCATCTGAGTGGGTGCAGATGTTGTCGATGTACTGCCGCTGCGCCTTCGGCTCTGGGCCGTGCTGTCAACAGAAGCCTGAGACTGGTGGTGTCGTCGCTTCGAATGCGAAGACGTGGGAGTGGCCTGCTGGTGCGGGAGTTGCACTGGGTCAAGCACGGGGAACGTGTCGCTTCATGTACATGCACTGCTGATGGCGGCGCAGTCAACCTCCTTCCCGGTTTATGCCTTCCATCGCGATCTCTCGCACTGTCCTTCTCCCTCTCTTTCTCTCGCTCCTTGTCGCCCCTCAGCTCCCTCCCCACTAGATCCCTCAACTCCCGCTCCCTCTCCGCCCACCACTTCTCCTTGTTCACAATCTTCAGCCCGGAAACCCGCACATCCACTCCCTCCCACCTCTCCCACCACACCCTCAGCGTCTCGTCAGCCCCACCACATCTCTCTCCCTCCACCTTCAGCGCATCCCAAAGCTCCGCCCACCTCTCCCCAACAGCCTCATAGAATGCAGTCTGCTCATTCGCCAATATACGCACCACCAACCCTGTCGCCCGGTTCAGCGCGCGCAGCAGGACGGGCAGCTCAGACGACAGTGCAGAGCGGAGCGCGAAGGTACGACTGGGAGGCCGTGAGGAGGGTGGGGGCAGGACGGCGCGATTTGGAGGTCGATAACGGGGTGTGGAGGAGTGCGACATGCAGCGGCTCGAGGGAGTGCATTGCACCGAGCAGCTTGGTGGGTGGCTCGACCATCGCTTTGAGGTCGCAGAGGATCGGGAACGAACGCGGCTTGGAGGTTCTGTTCGAGCGTCGTGGAGAACCCGGGGAGGGTGGAGAGGAGGAGCGTGAACGCGTCGTAGGCTTCTGAGCGCCCTTCCGATTCTGAGTCGGTCGGGTCCTCGGGCGGGAGGTCCGGGTCGAGCGCAGACGGTGAGGGTTTGAGCCCCAGGACGCCACCGAAGGTGATGCCCCATTGTCGAAGCGCAACCAAGGATGCATGCGTCGCAGCCCGCCAATCACGCACGTCCTTGGCGAGCTTATCGAGGAATGCAGAACACTTTTGCAGCTCCCCCTCTAACCGCGCAACCTCGACGGCTTCCGCGTTATCAGGGCTGTTCTCCGGGAAATCCTTGAGCTTGGGCCCGCGAAGTGACCGCATCCGGCCGAGATGCGCAGAAGCAGCGATGCCGACAGCGACATTGCTGGTGCTGTTGCCTTTCTTTGATTTACCTGTTCCGTTGGCGTCGGGGAGGGGAGCACGACCGAGGACCTCGCGGACGACTTCCCAGCGCCGACGGTCCTCGTTTACGCTTCGAGCCACCTCCTCCATCTTCGCCCGTGCTGTGACAAGCGCCGCACGGTCTCCATGGGAGTCGGGCGTCGAGTTAATGATTGCGCCAAGGAGGAGGGAATATTTGAGGAGACGTTGCACGGGTTTGATAAGGAGCGAAGAAAGATCCCATGCGTGCGTCAGGGATGAAGCGAGGGCTCGAGTATGTGAGAGGTAGGCTGAGAGCGCTGGAGAACGTGGGAGGGTGTTGAGATGGGCGAGCGCAGTGGGGTGACGAGTGATGTACGTTTTGTATGGAGGTTCGAGGACCGGTATCTGAGGGCAAAAACACGCGATGTGCGAGTTAGTATGATAGATGGAACGATTGAAGGCGTGCTACGCACTATCTCGAGGAATAGCGCCCCGACTGTGTCTTCGCCACTCCCACCTTCAAGTACACCACCCAGCGCTTCCTCCAGACGCTCGACAAACCGGTCCGAAAATAAAGCGAGATCGCTGATGTTCCCAAAGATGATGCGCACATCGTCGCGGGTCATTGGGGGCCCAAGCTGAGAAGATGTTGTAGAAGAATCTGAAGCGGTCGAAACCGTGCGTGATGACGACCCCGACCCCGAGCTTGGCGAGAGCGGTGGTGTGGGAGGTGTACCGCTCGTATTGAAAGGAGCTGGTTGGCCTACAGTGAAAAAAAAAAGAGCGTCAGGGTATCAATAATCTTCGCAATCGAGGCCACTTGCCTAAAGCCAGCGGGATATGTATATCACGGATCAAGGCGAGATCGGAAGCGTATGCGCGCTCTGAGGTGAGCAGCTCGAGCAGCGCATGCATTCTCTTTGTCATGACAGTGGGTAGATTTGGTGTTACAGTGCCCGCAGTGGCAGATGTGCCCGCGCTGGGATGAATGGTCATGTGGAAAGGAAGGCTTTCGGAGGATTCGTCTGGATCATAATCTTCTTCTTCCTCATCCTCCTCCTCTTCTTCCTCCTCTTCTTCTTCATTCTCGTCATTGTACAGCTCGCCGTCGTTGCCGGGTGGGAGTGGCAATTCTTTGTCTTGGAGGGTTTCCGCTTCTATGGTGGCAAGGAGGGCAGCCAAAGACCCTCCAAAGCTGTCCCGGAACACGGGCATGGAAGTGAGGGCCATTTGTGTCGCTTCCTCGTCGCCGTGGACGTGGATATCAGGAAGAATAGTATTGATGGTAGTATGGAAGGTTGTAACGTGCGGAATGTCTTTGGAGAGCCGATGGCGTGGTAGAGAAGGACGGAGTGGTGAGCGCGGAGGGATGGCTGGTGGAGTAATACTGCCAATGCTGCCGGTATTACCGCTTCTCCCGCTGTTGCAGCTGCTGCTGGTACTGCCACTGATAGAATTACGAGCAGTTGTTCCTGCAGCTGCGTTCTTCAAATCCAGCAAGGAGCGAGGGCGTTTGTAATTTTGAGGCGGACACACAATACCCACGCGCTGAGAGCAAGGCAACGGCCCTTGTTGATCTTCACGGAGTCTATCAGCTGCGTCAGACGCCGCCACTCCTCCTCCATTTAGCCGGTTTCCTTTCTGCACTTCTGCCTTTCTCTCGTTCTCTGATTCGCAGGAGACCAAAATTTGGCTCTCTGGGATGTTCTCACCCGCTGAGCCATCGCACTCTTCACCCGAAAACACTGCCTTTCGGTCCTTTTCACAACACGCCTCATCCTCCCCCTCGCCATCCCAGATCCTCGTGCCAGGTCCATCAAGATACCCCAAACCTAGATGTGCGTTAACACCGACATGGAGGCCTGGATCCGTCCTTGGTGTGCCATCCACCAGTACACCATCTCGTTGTACACCTCCCATTACTAAAAATAAATCTGAACCGACCAAGGCGGGTCGAGTGCTTAAAAGACGTTGGTCGAGTGAGGCTTATCGCGAGAGGTTCCTGTTGCACTCTCTAGCGGTTCCGAAAGAAAACCCTTGAGCCTCGATCGAAATTCAAGTGATCGAATGTCCACGACCGTCCGTTCGTGTCCCGCTGCTCTCCGTTGTATGCCTCGATCAGGAATAGTGTTGGCAGTGTCAATTACTGACGGACCGCGAAATGTCGCAGGGAACGGACCACGTTGGCTGCTTGGCCTTGAGGACTGTGGGTTCGCGTTCGGCAGTGACTGGATCCGGGAAGCCGTAATTCCAGACTGACTGCGCTGTCTTGATGTGACTCCTGTGATTGTTTAAACGGAGGTCCGTTAGTCTTGTCATCGAAAGGTGCTCTTTCCCAACGCACCTCGAGGGACACTATGCCAGTTCTGGATCCGTCCCGTGTACTCGAAAGTTGATATTATGATATATGGTGACAGCGAAAAGACGGAACTGGACGTTGCAACCACGGAGATAAGTAACGGCAGTATCCACGATGCACGTGAAGGTGACGGGAGAGGAGAGGAGAGCCTCGAGTGCACACGCAGTCAACGTTCAACGTGGAACGCTGAACGCTGAACCTTACGCTCTGTATGTATCAAGTCTGCAATCAGAATGTTTCCAAACTGGTATTGGATGGGCGCTCATTGTTTGCCTCGGTGCCAGGGGCCCTATTTAATGTCCTGGACCGAAACCCGTCCGTTATAATAGGTGAATTGAAAGTGTCCTATATATGTTCGCTGGTTGATGGGCAGGTGGCTCAGATACGCATGACTGCAGAGACACTAGTAGGAATACTGGAGAAATTGTTTGACTGGTGAGAGCGAGCGTGCGCGCATCATGATATATCGTAGTAATGGGGTCATAGGACAATCCTAGTCGTAATTATCAACCCGAACAGAGGAAAGTACTACGTGAAAACTATGTGTTGATTACCTGCCCAATATAAGCTGAAGGGGCCGTATCGTGTAGTGGTTAAATCCGTATCAACTGATACCCCTCGTGAGAGGGGTAGGAGAAGCGAGGCGGCCCGACCATCCGCGAAGGGCCAGTCCATAATGGAATGCAACTACCAAGTTGGGCGAGCCAGGATGATTGCCCCGCTCTGGGAGAGCGAATCGTGCCCCGAGCTCAAGCTTAAGTCGAAGACAAGAAACAGTTCAAGTTCCTGTGGAACAAACTCCTCATCTTTTCGGCAATGTCCTGGCCGTGTTCAGTGATCATCCTGCCCAAGCATTTACCGGCTTTGTAGTGTAGTGGTTATCACTTGAGATTTTGATATGGTCACTACCAGTGATCAGCATGTTCTCAAAACCCAGGTTCGAACCCTGGCAAGGCCTGCCTTTTTGCGGGGTAACTGGGTGGCTCGGCTCTTTACCTACGTCCCTATCTACGCAGAAAACGTCGCAAATCTTAGCGACGCGTCTCGGTGACATCATCGATATGAAATAGCTTTCATCCGCTTATTTGGTTATCTGGTCTCCCGTGCACTCACATCGTTGCAACGGCCACCTCTTCAACAGCTCCGTTTGCACCTTTTTCATCTGCAACCTGTCTGAGCTCGTATTCTCAAGTAGCACTGGCACATCTGCGCCTCGTGCATCGTCGTCAGCGTCAGGTCTCGACAACTACTATGTAGTACCACAGGTGCCATCAGCAATGGAGGCTTCCGTGAGCCCTAAATTGTGCACTAGTGTACCGCCTGTTATTTGCAGATATTCGCGAACACCTGCCTCATGACCACACTTGGAAAACCTTCAAAATCCGCATGTGCTCGCTTCATGGGTGCAGTCGCAAGGACCACTTGCATCATGCTCAAGCAGTGGACCACCACTGTAGTCTGATCTTTGTTTCTCGTTACCAGCATCCGTTTCATTATAGCATGCAATTCTTCGCGCCTTTGTTGCGCTTCACTCTCCTAATGTCCCATCCCATACCACTTGTTTGATATTCACTTCCACCTTTAGACAATTTCCTTCGATACGGGGATGATTGTTTCTGTTCGCTCGTATAAGAATACATGTAAATTGATACTACAGGTTCGTCAGCTACATTATAACGTAACTATGTTCGTTCGTTCGTTCGTTCGTTCGTCTAGCTACAGTCGCCAACACTGGGCTATAGTGTCGGTAAGGTTCAGTAAGGTCAGTTCAATCTCGTGAAAAACATTCGGGAATCGTAGAGGAAAAAAAAATCGTGAAATCATCTGCTGTCACTGCCACACAACATTCAAGCACTCTCCAGCTCGCTCTCCTCCGAGCTTCCATGCGACAACGCAGGACGCCGCTGAGTCCCTGCTTTAATTTGGCGTATCTTCTGGCGAATACCCTCCGTCTCTGTCGTTCTTCTGTCCGCCAACGCGTTGTACGCCTCGCGCCGTGCATCTTCGCCCATCTTGGCCTTGCGCATGACTTCGTTTTTGGCTTTGAGCTGAGAGGATAAGCGCAGGTAGGCGATGCGCTCGATGCTATCCTAGATGACGCGAATAAGTGTGAGATGCCAGTGGGTGGAGCAGGCGAGAGGAAGGTTGCACTGACCTCGAGCTTTCGCGCTAGGTAGGTGAGACGCGTCGCGGATTGGGACACACTCGCGAGGTGTCTTCGGACGCGGTCACCGCGCGGGAACTCGTTCACAAGCCCCACGGCTCTGTTCAACGCTCTAGATACAAAGGAGTCAGTCAGGGTGCATTGCTGTAGTTGAAGGGCATGTACTTACCGCTGCATAGCGGTGACCGTTTCCTCGTAGCGGTCAGCCCAGGAAAGCTGCCGGTCATCACTCAAGTCGATATTCGTGTCTACGTCACGAATCAGGGGACTAAGCACGGCAATCAACGCCGTTATCAATGATTGATAAGCAGATTCAACAGAGCCCAATGTCTCGGAGGACAGCGTGCCGCAGTTAGCGAATGCCTAATGGAAAGCACGTCAGTTGCGACGATGACGATGATATTAAGGTTAGTACTCACCGTGCACATACTCGCTGCTTCTAGGCGACACTGACGAGCGAGCACACCCAAGCTGAAGCGTAGGTCTGCCTCGAACTCATCTGCCCCAACAGCTCTCTGACCCCTGTTTGTCTCCTGGCAGCCGTCCCTGAGTACACCCTAGGTCTGGCAGGCGGATCTCCACGCAACCACGACGAATCCTGGGATGGCGCAGGGCCAGTGAAAGGTCTCGCAGCTGGCTGCGTCTCCTCGTTCGTCCCCGTCTCGTCCCTATTCTGTAGCTCAGCGAAGACATCCGCGATCTGCTCGGGCGACATCACGAGTGGGGCCGTTCCAAGCATAGAAGGCTTCTCGGTGGATGCAAGACCCCGTTTCTCGCCCAAGGGTGTCGCGTTTACAGAACCTTCACCACGGCTCCATGAGCTGTCGACAAACGTTCCTTCGTTCGGTGACGGAGTCCTCGTGGCGGGAGATTTGCCGCTGGGCAATGCTACGAGAGAGATATTCGTGCTTGTATTGCTCGGCTGGAGTGCCATGGCGGGAGGAACCGGCCTCGCTGTTATTGGTGAACTGCGGGGCTCTAGAAGAGAGGGTATCGGGGGTTAGGTACTGAGTTTGTGTTTCAGCCTGGAGTGGCGTCTGCGCTTCCGTCTGGATTGAGAGAGGTGTTGGTTGCCCTACGTCCGATTGTAGCGCCTTCGGGGGTGTTTCGCCTGATGCGTGCGCTGTCGGAGGCGGGGTATAATGATGCAGCGAGTTGGCTGAGGAGGCGACTGTCGTAGGTGGAATGAGCCTGACGAAGAAACTGCTCGTGGTTGAGGTCGAGGACTTTCTCTTATGTACGCGGAATTTCATCCTGTTGGAGGACCGGAAGGGGTCGTCGGTGTCACTCTGACCCTGATGCTGGGATTCAGGTGATGAGAGCGGCGGCACTGAGGGCGTCTCTACGGCAGGCTCATCTCGTGCGCGTTCCTTGCCTTTAGGTTCGCCTATTCTTTGGCGTGCTTCGGGTTCATCGTCCTCGGTCTCATTCGTTTCGGCCTCCTCCCGGTCGTGATCTTCGTCGCTGGTGTGCAATTCCAGTGTCCCCAAGCAGTTCCCTCAGTGTTCGTTGTCGCGCCGAAGTTCTTGGCGGGTGACACTCCTGAAGCAACGACGCATTCGACAATCCGCTCGATATCGTACCCAGGCTCGACTGACTATTCGTCGTATTCACGCGCTGTGGATTCCTGACGATCGTATGGGGGACGCCGTCGACTATAGTAGTCTCTATGATATCCCCATCGTGCAAGCCTAGGGAATTGTCCTCGTCAATGAGATCCCAGGGAGGCAGTGTGGGAGCAGGAGGAGGCGATTGGTCGCGAGGAAACTCTTCGCCTTCCGGGATAGGAGCTGTGGCGCTCGTGAAGATATCTTCGACGGTTGTAGACGATAGCCTGCCGCTGCTCCCCTGTGAGGCATCGGTTGATCGCGCCGGATCTACGCCTGGTAGTATGTTAGGCCAAGTTTGGACATTGCCATCGACGAGGATCTCGACGGGTGGATAGCCAGGTCGTGGGGCATTCATGGAGGTTGGTGAACTCCTGGTGATTTTCGGAGCGGGACCGGCTGCGTCCGCCTCAGCAGCAGGCTTCCGCTGGATGGGGCCTCTTAAGATATCTGGACGACTCGATGCGGGGCGCTGCGGTGTGCCTTTCCTTCACGCTGTTCCGGACAGCGGTGGTATAGTGCGCTTCGTAACGTGCACATTCACATTAGCTCTATGCGATCATGTTGGTGCCGATTGACCAAGGAATAACGGTATCGGTGCTGTCTCCACGGGCGCGCGATCTTGCCTCAGTGGCAGGGTGTGCTTCTCACGCTGTTCCGGACAGCGGTGGGTATAGGTGCCGCTTCGTTGACGTGCACATTAGCTCTATGCGGACCATGTTGGGTTGCCGATTGACCCAAGGGAATAAACGGGTTAATCGGTGGCTGTTCCTCCACGGGGCGCGCGAATTCTTGCCTCCAGTTGGCAGGGCCTGCTCCTGCGGGGCGGGTAGCAGCTCGATGGAATACACGACCTCGTGTGTATTCAGACTCAACGAATTGGGACGTTTAAGCGATGGTCTCGATTGTAAGGGACTTCCGGAGGCGACGAATGGTGTCTATTATAGTGAGGGTGATGGAAATGGTATGGCGGACTAGCTGGGTCTGGTGACGGCAGATACTCGGAGTTGCCCATGTGATGGTCTGAACTATTAGCGTTGAGACTGTCATAGGAGCGAGGACGCGCCACATGATCGTGGTGGACCGGGATTTGAAACTCCCGCCGCGGCTCACTGGAAGTGGACCGAGGAAGGACCTTGTGGCAGGTGAGGTGGGAGGAAGCGGGGGTCTGGGTAACCGTATAACATCGGCATGGTTTCTGGAGGAGGTGGCGGGCGTTGAGAAGGCTGGAACAGAGGTTCACTTGGGGCCCAATTCACGGGCCCACGGTGGATGGGCCGAGACCAGGAAGGTAATTGAGCGTTCCCCTGTCCTGGCCGCGCATGGTACGCAGGCGGCCCCTGCCTCTGTGAACTGATCCATGGGCTCGTAGTGGAACATATTACTCGACTGATTGGTATGGTTGGAGAGCGTGGAATGCAGAGATATTGGTGTAAAGTGGTGGCGCTGACGGGGGGATCGTGCAGGTCCAACCATAGAAATGTGAAGGGTGTTCTGGAGACCGAGATCGTGATTCGAGATGTCTAGGTGCGTTGTGTGTAGTGACAGGGGCGCTCGAGAGGCGTTTAAGTAAAGGTTTGCTAGCACGCCCACAGTATGCAAATTTCCCTACACCAGGTACCCAGTGACAAAGCGAAGTCCGCGTGCAGTGACCTTTATCCTTCGCCAAAATAGAGTGACAAGCTAAAGAGCGAGAACAGAGAGCGCAGATCCTTGACACGGTAATTGAATACGTGCAGCACACGGTAACGGTGCTAGGGACACCGGGGCGTTTTGTTCTTTCGTGCCATCGGCGTCAGTATGTAAGCTGAAGAACACAAAGCGGATGCCTGGATACTGTGGGTCCAAGCTCGTCAGTGCTGAACAATACGATGAAGTTTCTTGTATTTTCAAGAGATTGATAGCGTCTCCACGGCAGGGAAGAACAAGGAGCTGAAGCACAAGAATGCAGTTACAGTCCAGCTCGCTGTGTTCACAGTCTGTGTAATGATCGATGAATGAATGATCATGATATATTTCCAAAGGCTGTAAACGCGCTGTCAGGTCACGTGTTGTAATAAGCTTTGTTCCGTTGCCAAGTTGGGACGCGCCACACTGTGAGATTACTTCCGCGTATCCGCATCGTCAATCAACGAACTTGAATACCGCATGCTCATCGTAATAGCCGGGGCTAACACCACAGGTAAAAACTGGGGAATATGCCTCGCTGGCATTCCAAAGCATGTGCGCAAATCGTAATGCAGCGATTCCAGTTCTCAGAGTGTCAATGTATGGCATGCCGCCGATGAAGCAAGTAAAATCCGTTGCCGGAATGAGACTACCAGGTGAGTGAGTCGGAGTCTACTTGAACGATGACCACTGCATGTCCGGTCATCGCACTGACGTAGAACTCCATGCGTCTTGACATCTTCCAAGTCGAGTCCGAACTACGTGGCTGTTGCACCACGAATCGCATACAGCATAGCATGTTTTGTGTAGGCTAGCAGCTGTCCTGGAGGACCGAGGTGTTACAACGTCTGAGATCAAGCCGGATCGCAAAGTTTGAACCTGGCTAGGTTTTCCGGGCTTCTTGCATGGTGAAGTCCCTATAATTAGATAGGGATCACAAAGTTTTCACGACAGCTTGGTGGACGTACAGGTACAGCGGTGCATGCATTCATATGCTGTATGTTTTTTGACGTGCAGGACATAGGCCGTGCACACTGGATAATGGTGAGTAATATATAATCTGGCTGCTGCGGTGAGCTCCCATTGTAGATGAGCTAACAATGTACGCATAGCGCTGACTGACAAGGAGGCACTTAGATTTATAGCTGGCGTGGCCTGGGGTTGGAGCGCGGCGTTAGTGCGGTCCGATCTCTTGTCGTGACTGGTAGTGCTTCATGTAAGTTCCCTTCACGTCCCATCAGCCGCTCTGCTTTCTTTTCGGCTCCTTTGAGTGAGACACTTTCTGATCTCGAAGTCCATGCAGTACAATGATGCGTGCTCACGCACACCCAACCACCCCCAACGATCAGGTCATCCGTTCTCATCGACATGGAGAACAGTTTAACTCTCACATGGCGAGCGTAGAGTGGTTGATCACGGTCGACAACCTTGATATCTGATACGATGGTAAGGATTCGCAAGCCACATACCTCTTGTTGGCGGCCCTTGCCTCGTTTGGCTAGTGTTGCGTTGTCGTTATCGGTTCGATTTCTATGTTGTGGCAACATTTGGCAGGCCTCCATTGGCCTTGGCGGGTACCACCCCACTTGCCAGCCATGGGCAGGCTTCCGAACGACACCATGGACCAGACTTATAAAACTGGCAGCGCACGCTTGGGGAACAAAGTAATCATACACCCCGTCCGTCGATTACCCAGCACGAGTGTAAGCTTTAAGCGCAATATTTTTGTAGGATACAGCTGACGCACACACGATCACAGCGATAGTCCTATTCCCGAGCTTGAGCTTCCCAAGCAAGGCAACGCGCCATCCACTGCTGGTTCTGTTTCACACCTCATCGATTGTATGTGGAAGTTACCAGGAGTGCTACCTCAGGCCGGCCATCTGAGATCTTGCCTCGGTCCTCACCCGCCTGGTGCGAGCCCACTTCTCCACCTCCCTAATCCGTCCTCCGATGTCGAGGTGCCGTTCATCCCAACAGAGTTGGATGACACTTATTCCACAAACGTAAGACCATACTGCTCCTATCATCGCGCCCTTCGGCTAAAAATCGTTGTAGATTGTGGACTATCTTCGTCTCTACCCTCTGACGATTTCCGCAAACGTAGCTGGCCTCCGTGACAGGATCGTCTCCTCAAAGTCACGATTTCCTCCCCGTTTCTCCAAGCGCTCAGAGCAGTCCACCCAACACCCTTCAGAAAACTTGCGCGACAGCGACGGGCCGACGTTACTTCACCCCAACGTCCCTGCCCATGCTCTTTCTCCTTACTCTGAGCTATCAGGGGCCCTTGGCGTCAACCCATCATCTATCCCAACAAGTCAGCAATCTACGTTTGGTCCAGGATGGCTGCAAGAGTGTGTCCCTGTAAGTGCTGTCCTTGATCTGCACGTTCCTTTTTCGAAATGCAACGAACATTGCAGATCGCCGACAACGCCCGCCTGCCTTCCGAGCGCACCTTCACACCGAACGATGTCTCTGTCCCTAATACTACTTCCATCCGCAGACCAGTACTGGTTCATACTCGTGGACCATCGGTCAAGACTAGATATGTCGGCCGTGTGAGTCTTATCCTCATCCCGTGTATCTGGTCGAAGATTAAACGAGCATTACAGTTCATGTCAAATTATGATTCTCCTCAGCCTGCTTCTTCTGGTCTTCCATTCGCAAGTTCTTCTGGAGTTAGTGCACTCCGAGCAACAGCCAGTCGAAACCTCCCGTATGATTCGGTTCCCAGACACGTGCATCCCTACTCCATCGACACTGCGCATTCGCACTCAAACAGTGCTAGCAGTACCGTCCAGGACCGAGACAAACTCATTCCAATGTGGGTGGCGTGTAACGGATGTCGTCGATTTGTGGAGAATCGATCACCAGAGAGCATCCTCCCAGATCATCTCGTTGTCCATCAAATTGTAGATTTGGCTCACGACGAGCCTGTTATATGTCGGTGGTGCCGCGAAGGGAGAAAACCAATCAAACGCGAAAGCATCGTCAGACACATCCGAGAGGTGCACATGCGTATCGAAGCGCACCACTGTATGAGCAGGGCTTCTACAGGTCAGATGTCAGTTGGGGCTATCGTAGGATTGAGGGACCCGTTCAATACTGTACAGTGCAGGCTGCTGTCATGCCCGACATATGCGTTTTTCACCATCTGTTACTTGCTACAGATAATTTATATAGAATGTCAACAACCACACGAAAGCAGCAGCTAGTGTGTAGCGCGCACTCGCCGCACTTCTAGATCTCTCTTAACTCTATCACTGTACTATGCCACATGCTTGCTAATACCTGATGCACATTGATTCTGATGCTGCGAAGTATGTGAGGCACAGAGCTCGTCTCGCATGATGCAATTAGATCTCCGCACTCCCACCATACACTTGTACATTACTTTGAAGGACTTCGGACTCGACTTCAAGTTGGTCGTGCCACGATGCATAGCGTGGGCCTGGCACTTGTATGACCTGTGCGATGGCATGCACTTCGCTGGCTGTAGCATAGTCCATGCTCAGGCGTGGGTTCGTGTCGGCGGCATTTAGGCCAAGTGAAGCATAGAAGTGAACAATGCATTGGTTAACTCCAACTATGTACGGAAATGATATACAGGCTGTACATTATTTCAGGTGGCATGTGCAATTCGCTACCATCTGCTTGGGAGGGACCACCTCGTCCTAAACGTCCGTGCCAGACAAGGCTACTATTAAGGGTTTGTACCGTCGACTCGGATGTCTTTGAGCTGCGCTCGTCCGTCAGAATATCCCCTGCGCAGAAGAAAACCTTTCACGAACCTCATGAAGGGCCGTCCGTTCCCTCCGAGTCGGATGCCTTTGGATTTATCGTCATCTTCGCAACCTGGCCATCCGCATCTTGAATTTCCACTTCTATTGTTTGTGAAGGATCTACCGGAGTATCCTCTTCCTCCTCCTTGACCTCAGTCAAGCTTCATCACCTGCACGAACCAGTTTGCGCCCTCCTCCCACTCTGCCATCTCAGCTTCTCCGAGAGGAGACCTGCCGGCAGCGTTTTTGATGTCGATCATGTCGACTCCGGAGCCTCCGGGATATTGGACAAGTTTTTGTGCGACCTCGAGGTGCTTGTTCAAAGCCGCCCAATGCAATGGTGTCGATCCAGAATTGTTTTGTTTGATCAAGAGCGATGGGTGTATCAATGGGAGCAGATACTCGAGCACATCTACGAGATATCTTATGAAAGTCGATCCTGAAGAGCCGATAGGAAAGGCATTAGTTGCAAACTCACCTGTGTGTCCATTTCCACAGGTCATGTGGAGGACTGTGTTTCCGTTCTCGTCCTGGACGTCAGATGCTGCATCAGAGCCGAATTTTGTGACGAAGTCCTGGACGTCTTGAAGATCGCCGTAGCGACAACTTAGGAGGAGGTCTTCCTTGTCAGTCTAGCGTGGGTACGGGGTTCGCGCTCATCATGGAAGACGACGATGGCTATAACACTCGTCTCAAGTTATCGCGTTGGAATCTCCGAATAATTTTCATCAGCATGATTGTGAGAAAAATCGGCGATCACATGTCCAATCCCGAGCCAACACAGCGTAGCTCTCCCCACAGCCGCGTTTCGCGTTTCACGTCGGGGTGTTCATGTTGTTAACTTTTAGACAGCGAGACTAACGTCCGACTTCTGACGTGATGGCGACCCATCAACAGCTTTGATCCTTGACGCATTCAAGAGTCAGTAGTATACTTACATATACTAGGTCAATGAGATTGCTCCGAGAGTTCACTAACCTTCCCGCCTCTGCTTCTACATGCTCCGAGTCCTCCTTGATCACCTAGTATCAGTAAGTACTGATTGCGGTGGGAGGTGGGCTGTACACTAGCTCGTGGGTGCATCACGATCAATCACACTAATCACAGGTGGACAATCACTCGCGCGCTCACTTTCCACCCTGAGACTGGTTTTTATTTACTTAATTTGTCGTCTCCAACTATACAGCCTCCTGAAAGACATGTCGTGTGCAATTAAATACCTTGGACATTCTGCATCATGGATCGGTTGACGATGATTCAAGGAGCTCCATTCCAACTTTCTCTGGTCTGAAACTGCAGCCGACAGAAGGGACTAACGGTCCTTATGACTTTGACTCGCCACGTGGAAACATTAACTACCTATTCATAGCTTCAAGGGGCTACTGACAGTTCCCCTGTCTACCATCAAACAATAAAAATATATCTTGCCTTCCCCGAACCGCCATGTAATTTATCAAAGCCGTTACCGGATTTCGCACTTTAGCTAGTCTCCTTTTTCGATCTCTCTTACGTGGAGTCATCAGTCTTTTAACCTCTTCCCTTCGTTCTGACTCGTAGTAGAGTCGCCATCGTATCTTTTATTTTATCATTCCCACCCGTCCTACCTATGGCTCATACGACGCCGGCAACCAACCTTATGTGGGCTGTGATGACCGTCATGGTACTTATGGACTTTTTGATGCAGCTTCGCGGCTTGACTGATCCTGGACGATCAACAACAGTTTGGAGGTTTCCTTGTATTCCACCTCTGGTCCTTTGATCGCTTCAAATGTCTCAAGTAAGTCGATTCATGTACTCTCAAGGGTCAGCTGCTAATGGTTTCCTTAGATGGAATCATAGTCCAAATTCGGGGGCATTTAAACGGGTCATGACGGTTCGTCGTACGACATGCATTCATCATCGAAGTTAATCCATATTATTGCAGTATTCATATTTACTGTCTATGCCGCTAATAATCGCATATGCGGTGGGATTCACCACCATAAAATATTACTACGGGTTTATGGTCATGCCTGGAGTGGGCCGTGCGTATGTCTTACTGCTTGTGTTATGTCGTGGCTAATGAAACAATGATAATTGGTAAGTGATACCAACTCCCTACGAGTATTGGAGTGACTCGGCAAGAGGAGCGATATTGCCGTTATATCTCTGCTTCTCCTTTGCTTGGAGTCTCGAGATGTAAGTGTCTCTATTTGTCACCGCAATCGTTAACTTACCTGAAGCCAGGGTGACACACTTGGAAGGTATAACTCGTTCATTCTATCATTCCGTGTTTGCATCCTCAAACGGTCCTACGATCTGTGTTATGTTTCGTAGAGCTATGCTTCTGGCTCTTCCTCGTGAATTCAGACTCTGCTCACCAAGACTGGTTCCGGAGCGCCTACTTCAAGACTTGGGCATTCGGATCTTGCGTTGCAGTGCTCACTCTCCCCCTCCTTACTATTCTCACACGGGAGGATCCGTATAAGGTTAGTTATCAATCTAGGTCATGCAAGGAAGACTCATCTGAATGTAACGAAAGTGTGAATCGTACACTTTCCTGACCGGAAGCCTTGGAAGCCTTGCGTTAACTATCTGGTTCATTCCTGTTCTACGGGTCTTTCCCTCGTTTATTGAGAACCTTGTAATGTGTTCACCGAGTTGTTAGTCGCTTTGTTGTTCACCGTAATTCGTTTTTGCAGAAACTCGCCAACGTTGACGTTGCCATCCTGGCTCGTCTGACCAAGTTTCATGAACTCAACGTACGTCTCCGCATCTTCGTGGGCGCTTGCACTCACATCTGTTGACCGACAGTGCATACGTGTGGTGTTCCGGTTTCTGTTTACTGTACCATTTGTTATCGTGGGTGTTGACGGCGCTCGGCCCCATCAGCACATTGATGATAATATGTAAGTATTACCTTTCTTTCCATTGTTGAGATTCTAAGGTGTTGCGTTATCGCTTTCCTAACAGGCTTGCGACGGGTTAGACATCTTGTTTCTGAAGCGCTTCTACACATATCACTGACCGCTTCGTCCATTCAGATCTCTTATCTATGGTCGCAGCTGTTGGATGGATCGTCTCGTCCGGTATCACTCTCGTCGTACGTCGCCCCACTTGACGATGCCTGCTGTGTGGTGGAGACTCAGTTGTGTATTCGTACACGTTGCATCCAGATATTCTTCCCGCGCGATATCGAAAGTGAGATGATACAGAAAGAGCAGGTCCGTGAACGTCGACAAGCCTCTCTTTTCGACCGCCGAGGAAGCCCCAGCCCGAACCTCAGCCATTCCCAGAATACTCATGTCCAATCACACGCCAACGCCAGCAGCAGCGACGTAAACTACCCCCAGTCGTACCACCAACTCCACCAATATCCCCGCACGTCCACGTATGGATTACCAAGTTACGAGGCTGCGAACGTCAACTTGGACGGCTTGAAGCCGTCAATGTCGCTGAACAAAGGGGGCATTGATCAGTTTTTGGAAGCTGATTCGAAGCACGTGCTCCCTGCGATGGCCTTGCAGCCAAATCGACGGATGAAAGACGGGGAGGTTGAACTTGGAACAGTGATCGAATTGTCGGAGGGTGCGATGGCGAGACACAACCTCAGTCCCAGAGGATCGAATGTGAACCATCTCATTCATAACTGGCGGTCACCTATCGGTAAGTTGACTTTTCATTTTGCACTTGAGGGGGAGGTGCTGATGCCTCTCTTGGACTTGTAGATCTTGCGGCAGGTCCTATAATTGGTAGGAGAAGTGAAACCAGACAGGTTTTGTACAGACGTTAATACCTAACATATTGTTGGAGTGCTTACGTGTAGAGCATAGTGACTGAGTACTGAGCGTGGGAACTCTAGGTATTTCACCCCAATTTTCAAAGACTAGCACGTCGCTGCACCTTGGCGTAGTGTAACCTCCATAATCCCTCGCAATCCCATCGAATCGGTGTATTGCGTGCTATTCCCCCAACGATAAAAACATTTTTGAAGGTCATTCATATCCTTGCCTTCCCTTGCCATGTGGTCTGTAACGTGTTGTCGACTCACTACATCGAACGAAACGTTCATCTGCTTTTGTGCAGCAAACATGTCCTGAACGCCCAAGTCTCCATACGAGCACCATGCTGCAAGCAATGGTTCGACTGTGCAGAGTGCCATGCTGATACGCAAGACCATCGGCTAGCGAAAACGAACGAGATGGCGTTCATTTGCAAGAAATGCAAGAAGGCGTTTCGGAAGGATATGACGAATTATGAAGATAGTGACGAGTATTGTCCACACTGTGACAACCACTACGTGAGTTTGATTTGTTTTTTTACTGGGAGGTGATGGTTTTCTGACGTGCGCATGTAGGTCATCGAAGCAAAGACTCCACAGGCGGTGGTCGGCGTCGAGGGAGAGGATGCGCGTATTGACTCACGGTAAGCTTCTTAGGTGATCGAGTGTCGGTGATGTTCTGACAGGGCTCGTCACAGGATGCTCAAGGACGATCGCGTGAGGCAAGATCCCAAACGATCCATCTTAAGACGGGATGATTTCTCAGATATCCTGGGATGAGGACCGATATCTCGCGTGGTCGTTTTTCCTCTAGATATCGATTACATACCCTAATTGCATTATCTCTCATGTTATCAAGCAAACGTCACAGCGAAAAATATTGTAAAAAGATAGAACCAGTAAACCCAACCACTCAGCAATAGGGGCCACCCTCGACCTTGTGATGACATCACTGAGGACGTGAATGACCATCGGTACCTGGCGAGTCGTCCGAGCTCTTATAAGCATCGGCATTCCTATCGCACTAATCCTCCTGTCACTTCTACTAAACCATATCACTGGTCTGACATGGCTTACCAAGTACTCAAGGCACGAGGCAATGACGCTCTCCAAGAAAACCCTCCCGCAGGCGATGCCCATATCACCACCAATGCCTCTAACTGGCTTTGGGCCGTCTTCTCGGTCATGCTCTTCTCTTTGCTGATTGCTCTCATTTGGACAGGCATCGTAAGTAACCTTTTTGTCCTTGTCGTCTCGTGTTCCATGTACTAATCTTATCAACAGAGTCCCCGCCGCAATCGTACCTTCCACCAGATTCCTGTCATAGTGTTGACAGTAGCCAGTATTGCATACTTCTCCATGGCGTCTGACCTGGGGTTCACTGTCGTCCCCTCTGATGTTTGGTTCACAACCCACCCGACAAGTCTGGGCAAGTCCAACTATTCTGTTCTTTCTTAGGTAGCACGATCTAATTGGTCATCAATAGTATGTGCGATATATCCAGTGGTTCATCAATGCCCCACTGCTGTTGCTCGGCTTGTTGCTCGTTACGGGGATGTCTGCTTCCGACATTCTTACTACTATGTTTTTCTCGTGGGTTTTGGTGGTCTCTGGATTGGTCGGTGCACTAGTTGCAAGCTCTTACAAGTGGGCCTACTACGTCTTTGGTCTATTTGCCCTCTTCTACATATGGTGGCTTCAAAATTCCGTTACCCTATCTCAAGCCCGGACTCAAATTTTCCGCATTATTCAAGGTACCGTCTGTACGGCCACGCTCGTCGTTACCCTTCCGCTCAGGGAGGGATTTCAGAAAGGGATACAGCATCCGCTGCTGGGTACCTCAGCTTTCATCTGGCTGCTATACCCGATCTGCTGGGGTCTCTCAGAAGGCAGCAACACGATCACACCCACCTCCGAGATGGTCTTTTACGGTATCCTCGACTTGTTGTCCGGGCCAGTATTCCTTCTGTTGTTCATGTGGAAGCTGTCGAGGTTCGAGTATGGTGCCTTGGACTCGGCGGCTCTGGGAGCGAGTGACAGAGGGCAGCCTGGGCCGCTGCGAACGAGAAAGCGCCTCGGCCTGTGTCTGGCACAGGAACCGAGCCAGCGGGTACCGAGGCGGGTCGTGCTGTTTGAGCTCATTTCAAGTGTTGCTTGTCTCTTATATCGTCGATCTATCCCGATGATCTTGATCCGTAATTTATTTTATAATTATTTCGTTGCTTGCTTCATCCTAAGTAAATACTTTGATGTTCTATTTGCTCGAGTTCAATGCGCATAGGGTATATTACTGTTGATTACCTTGTTCCCTTTGGATTTTACCGCAGTTGAAGCTGTCCGTATACCGTATAGTAGAACGTGGAATTGATGATGATCGAGGATGTTTCACGAATACAAGGCCGTCCGAACTAGTAGTACCCTGAGTCCTATGCCGTCTTGACATTGTTGCAACACTGCAGGCGGGCGGTGCATCCGCGTAAAGTGTGAACATTTCCTCCCCGAGCCTCCTTTCACACGAGTAACCAATCAAACAAATTTACAAAAAGCCCGTGTGGAGTGAAGGAGACGCGGACGTGATAGATCAAATGATATGTAGGACGTGGCAGTGTGAGCTTGAGAGCAGCCGCAAGTTGAGCACCGGGAACTTGACAAACACCGCCACTGGGCGCTGGGTCATATTGTCAACCGCAGGGCCACCCATCGTGCATACAACACGCCCATCAACCGAAACGCCAGGTGATACTTACCGTCTGTCTACTCTACATACCTACTGCCGCGGTGGCCAAGCTTAAACGCACTAAGTCTCTTGGCCTGTTTCAAAACCTGTCGTCCTCGTCGCATTGCACCTCAATTGTTGTTCATTTTACAAGTTCCGTCCCAGAAGCATACGTATCATGTCTGCCAGAAGGCAGTCATCGACTACCTCCCTAGCGAAATATGCTCGTACCACTTCTCCTGATCCCTCCACTCGAAATCTCGACTTCTGCAATGCTTTCTGGGGGGTCGGCGATGGAGGCGTCGACGTTCTATTCGCACGCATGCGGGGAGCTGCAAGGACGGTAGAAGAGTTAAAGACCTTTTGGAAGGAGAGGTAAGTTCACTTCTCCTTTCCATTCACGACGACCACTCACACTTTGCCAAACCCAGATCTTCGATAGAAGAAGACTATGCTAAGCGACTGGGGAAATTGGCAAAAATGACAATCGGGAAGGACGAGATTGGGTGAGTCGCCTTTGGCCTTGGGCTTCGATTAGATGCCGCTGGCAGGAATACCTGCAAGGCGCTGCAATGCCAGCGTTGGCTTCCCCCTTCAGATGGCATCTGCTTCGATCCCATGAGGCATCCTCATCCTCGTGCTGTGGACCGCATCTGATCGCTTAAATCACAGGGAACTGCGGAACTGCATCGATACCCTTCGTCTAGAGACCGACAAGCAAGCAGGCTATCACTCTCAGCTGGCTCAACAGATCCGAACAGAATTGGAAGGCCAAGCAGGCGCCTTTGCCGCCAAGCAGCAACATCATAAAAAAGTATATCAAGCGGCTATCGAGAAAGAGTTCAAGGTCAAGCAAACTCGCGAACAGCATACCAGCAAAGCTCGGGAGAAGTACGAATCTGATTGCCTACGTATCAACTCTTATACGGCGCAGTCGACCCTTGTCCAGGGCAAGGATCTCGAGAAGATTCATCTGAAGTTGGAACGTGCCCAGCAAACGGTCCAGGTGAACGAAAATGATTACGCCCAGTTCACGAGAGTACTCCAGGAGACGATGCAGAAATGGGAGCAGGATTGGAAATCGTTTTGTGATAGCTGTCAAGATCTGGAGGAGGAGCGGGTGGAGTTTATGAAGGATTATCTGTGGGCTTACGCAAACGCAGTCTCGACAGTGTGTGTATCAGACGATGAGGTATGTCTGCCTTATTGGGACTTCGATGAGGACTGATAGTTGACCATTACTTCACCAGTCATGTGAGCACATGCGCGTCGCATTGGAACAACTAGAGCCAGAGAAAGATATGGAGAACTTTGTCCGCGACTATGGTACAGGATCCGCTATTCCTGAAATCCCCGTGTTTGTGAACTACGCTAATACGGACGCACCTCCTGTTTCATCCACCCGGATCGCCACGCGACCTGCCAACTTCACGCGGTCCTCGCAGCGAGTGTTGACCTCTCGCGCCGCTCCCCAAGACGACGACCCATATGAGGACACCAATCATGCTGGGGTGGGCGCAGGTGGCGGTCCCCCATCTCGTGGCACTCCTCCCGAGGGCGCCACATTGTCGAGAAGCACAACACAAAAGTCAATGAGTATTCGATCACATACCAACGGTACCAACGGCCACGTGTCCCCCTCACGCGACCCACAGAGACACAGCAGCAGCATTGCGTCGACGCTTGTTAACCCCACCCAAGACCCCAGAGGAGCAGGGGACCCCGTTGACCCAACGGTCTCCAACACTCAGCTTGTTATTGGCAATCGCGCCTGGGACGTCGATCCTAACAAGGACCCTCAACAACCGAAGTCGAGCCAAGTACGGATGTCGCCTGCAGCTGGAGAGCAGGACCCGTTGGTCAAGCAAATGGCAGAGCTTACTACCGCTGCTGGGAATGGTATGGGTCGGAGAAACACGATCCGTCGGGACCCCCCACCTCCATCGGTGGACTCGCGCAAGGGCACTGGCGAGTCGCTGACAACGCCTCCGTCCGCAACCAGTCCCAACTCTGTTAACCGGGACTTCCGTAATTCTGCGGAGGTGGTTGTAGGCTCATACCGGGTAGCGCAGTCACGCTCAGCCTCACCCAACCCTCCTCAAGCCGTCTTAGCTGCACCACCCCCGCCCTCGATACCAGCGTCAAACATACCCGTGGAACAAGTTGTCAGTGGCTACGCCCGTCCCTTCCCTGGGGAAGCTCGGAGCAGGACAAACTCTTATGTTGGTCCTCCACCTATCGTCCACCATACTCAAGATCAAGGCGGACCCCGTCCAACCAGCAGAGGCGGATATCCGGGAGTTGGTACCCAGTCACTGGTCGCTCGTGCACCCTCTCCCGCCAGAGGGCCAAGCCCTACAGCCCTACAGCCTTACAGAGCTCCTCCTGCAACTACCAATGGCTCTCTCAGTCGTGGAACGTCGATCTCCCAGACGTCAGTGACGTCAAACAACGCTGTTGGCATTGCACTAGGTCCCGACGGACGCGTTGTACAAGACAGGATGATACCGCCACTCCACCCACAGCCCTCTGCGCAGTATGGACAGCAGCCTAACGCACCCCCTCAACAACCCCCTCAGTCCTACCCTGGTTACAATGAAACTAGTAGAGCCCTCACTCACCCACAGCAGCAGCCACCCCGTAACGACTATGGCCCAGTCACCACCATTCCATACGGAGGGCCTCAATCGTATGGATCTTACGGTCATCCACCTCAACACCCCGCCTACGACAACCAGCATGGTGGTTCTTATCAGCCACCGCCTCCGCCACCGTCGAACTACAACACTTATGGACCTCTCACTCGTAATCCTTCGACTCACAATCAGGTGCAAGTCAGCCATGCACAGACTCAACAACAGAGGTACTACGGCGCCAACAACAATGCGATGTATCGTAATCCCAGTCCTGGCATAGGGCGTACGCCTTCTCCTGCGGTTATAGGTCTCCGCGGACCTCCACCTCCCCCAACAGGCACTTACACAGACGATGGACGGCCGATCCTTTTCTACGGTGCGTTCCTCTTTCTCTTCATTTCGCTTGGTGTGCTTATCAGGTTCTCCGCTATCTCGTAGTCAAAGCTCTTTATGATTACTCAGCTACTATCGATGAAGAGTTTGACTTCCAAGCGGGGGATATCATCGCAGTGACGGATACTCCCGAAGATGGTTGGTGGAGTGGCGAACTGCTCGACGAAGCGAGAAGACAGTCTGGCAGACACGTGTTCCCAAGTAATTTCGTTTGTTTGTTCTAGGCAGTTCGTTGACCTTCTTCCGTGGTGGTGGATGTGCTGGACGCCTTGTTATGTTCATTTACTTCGCAATCTTTTCCTTTTGAGTTTGGATATACCTCATGTCACACGATCTCATTTGCTTATCGTTTTACCGTGCTTCCGTCTTTAGGTACACCTGTTTACTCCATGTTGTCACAGGTTTCATCTAACGTATACCGCTAGTCTCTAATCTATCATCATCACCATCATCATCATCTGGATGAAGACCGAGGCTGGAGGCCCTTAAGCTTACAGAATAGTCTACGCACTGAAACCAACTGATTCATGTCCAGATAAATTAAGCTTGTTATGATTTTTACAATAATTGCCATGTGCCGCTTATACAAGTACTGTATGTTGGCACCACATACCCCCTTTCTGTTAGTTCGCTGTCACATTCCCCTCGCTTAAAAATAAACGTGTCGGGGTAAGACTGGTCACTATCGCCAGCACGCGCTATCATGATTAGGGACCGATTACAGTAATCGATTCCGATCGGGAGCTTCCCAGTTCAAGTTGTACAGGGCAAGAAGAAAGCGAAACATGTCTCAGCTGGTGCTTCTACTTCCAGACGCCCCCCAATCTAGAACTTTCCTACGGCCGAACGACTTCTCACAGGGATAGTGTTAGACGTGGCTAGTGTTCAATGAATGGACCTTACTAAGATTACCGCAAGGCTGTACACATAAACTCCGCAGGACAGTAAATCAACGTGGAGAATTCAGACGCTGATCATGATTCACGATATGGTACAGGACCGATATGCCCACTCGGATCTGCATCAGATGCCGGTGACGATGCCGCTTCTGCCCATCTCCCACTAGGATCGAAATCAACGTTCAAATCAGCAGCGAGCGTCACGGCGACCACGGAAAAGTTGGGGAGAAACCGGTTCGCGCACGAAGCCGCCACACTGCATAATCCCTGTCAGTTCTCAATGGGTTAGACTCGGCAAAGGGGGACTTCTTCATTCCGGACCCACAAGGGATGGGAAAACCACCATACGTCGTTAACCGCTCCTGGATTTGGAACCTCGTCATGTTCATTATATCGGATCCGGGAGATACTGCCATGTAACACTGGCCATCAGTGGAACAGACGGGTTTATAAAGCTCCGCTTGGAAACGCTCGATTTAACATCCTTTCATTCTTGAACCATCCCAACCTACCCCCACCCCCACCCCCACCCCCATCCACCTCGTACGGGTCGGATTTCCTTGTGCGATTAGTGTCGGTCGTAAGTGTCCATGTAAGCTCTTGTGGTCCTTGATTCAAGTGTAAAGTGAAACATAGTTACTCCTCTTCCCCAATCACAAACTCTGCGATCTGCCCGTCGTGTCAGCTCTTCGAGTTAGCGCGAACCCCCATTATCTTGACGACTCGCCTTCATCTCTCGATTTTACGAACGACATCATCATGCGCCCCTACGCCATCTACGAAATCCCCGACTTCTCGCCTTCTTCTGGTAGCATGTCAACGCTCCAGAAAGTTACGGCGGCTTTGACGGTCGATCGCAGCCTCCTGTGCCGCCGCGTATTACGGAATTATCCTCCACAGCAGTGACGTCAAAGCGAGGTGTGCCTTCGGCATTTGACTTCATCACCGGTCGACGTGTCTAACCCATGACCTTCCGTCTCAGTTTTGCATTATTGACTTGGTTGGGAAGTGACTGCTTGCTTGCCACGCGCTATACTAGGATACCGCTGTCAGACTACCGGTAGTCGGCGATTACAGGCTGGGCCGATATTGTAGGATATGGATCACATGGTCAATTGGTGCTACATAGTAACATAGTACAGCACGCGGTATGTAGAGACTATACCTCCAGAGGTATGGCTGTAGTTGTAGACAAAATATAGATTCAATGTATTGTATAACGGAGGTATGTGGTGGATAGAAATTGACGAGATGAAGGTTGTGTCTAAACACCATACTAAAGTTGTTGGATCCTTTGTTGAACCTACTTTTGGACTATCTGGCACGCTATTCAACATTTTTGTTTGCTCGTTGATAGCTATACCTGTCGTGTCAGCTCTTGCTCGACTGACTCTAGACGCGATTGTTGTCACGGTGGAGTCAGTCTTGAACGCACTCACTGTCATCACTCGCCCAAACCAAACGAAGGTTCCCCATAACGGCACGGTTCTCGATTTGGTTCCGAAGTAACAGGGATATACGCTGGAAGAACGGAGTAGAACACGAGAGGTTCTCTTCTTCCCTCATCGATCATCATCGTGCATCATCGCCGGCCTGTCTTCTTCAACCATTTCCTCCAACCAATCGAGCCAAATGCTGGACTCCGGGTTTGAAGCGTCTCTAGTGAACCCAGCGAGCGCATAAGCGCCAAACCTATGTCACTGCAGCATTATAAGGTAGCACGACACACCTATGCCTATGCCAGCTGTAATAAACACGGTGATGCCGTTGCTCCTGAGTCCTATTCACCGGTTTTTCCAGCTGGTGTGGATATTTGGTGAACTTCGAATTGCAGTGTATGGTAAGGAAGACAACTCGTGACGTTATTTAGTCTAGACCAGACTGTTATTATTATTTTATTTTTACAATATCACATTTTCTCGTAATGTTGCGTATTGCATAAATCTCATTTTACATAGGTTTTTGGAAAAGTGGATCTATCATGCCTACTGAAGCTGTGACACGCAAGCCACATCCAGTGGGAGCTGGCTCTCTACAATTGAAACCTCAAGACATCACATGCCACGGACAAAGATCCTACCTGCAACCTCAGCAAAACCCAGTGCAGGTGCCATGAAGAAGCACAAAAATCTCGAATCAGATGTTGATGACAACAACAAAGAATCAAACCAGTTGTTCCACTACCAACTCGCGGGCATGTACAGGAAGTTTGAAGTGGCTTGTGTTGGCAATTGGAGCTGGCAAGACTTCTTCATCAGTTTCGGGCTCACCATGTCAAGTGGAATTGCGAACAATGAAACAGGGCATGTCACACTTTGCTAGGCAGGTCACAAGGTGTCGTACACCTGGTGTCGGCAGCCCAAAATGACAGCTTCTCATACTTTCAGGACCGCAGGCCAAAAAACAACAGAGGCAATAGGGAAGAACAAAAGATGGAACTTACAGAAACATTAGGGACATACTGTATCAAAGCATCACGATGGCCCGAGGACCAATTGAGGTAGTGGGTGTCTAAGGAGGGCAGGAGGTTTGATCTTGGAAGGGGCGGGGCGAGTGAGGGACAAGCTGTCGGGTCTCGTACTGAGATGTATATGAACTGCGCACCGGGCCATGTTTGTGCTGCGCAGCGTGGAGACAAGCACACACATATATGCCGTACGCGTCGGGAGCTCCTCCGCCTCGCTGGGCCACGTCCTAGTTAATGCGGTGGATAATCTGCCGGCTCTGGCGTGCTTGTTTTAATGTCGAGAAACGGTATTCCTCGTATTATGCACGGGTGCTCACACCATCGACGTTCTGCACAATGAGGGCATACTGTACACAGCCTGCGCCCACAGCTTACAAGCAGGGTAGACGGCAGGCATGTAGCGGGCAGGGTTCGGCGATGCCACCAGAACGCTGTCACAATCTGGTTGAGGGAGGCACCGCAAGAGTTGCTACACACGACAACTTGCGCGCGTCTCTTCATAGTAAAAACGCCACACCGAGACGGGATTTGACGCAAAGGTCTCGGAATACCAGTGAGGCTCAAGATGTTGTGTGTTCGCCATAGCCCATTGCCAGTGCGAAATGCAGGGATGCACGTCATACATATCCGCATGTTGGTTCGGGTACAGTACCGAGGTTGAAAACGTTGAAGCTTCACCTGACGCAGCGAAGGGAGCTGCCAGTTATGGCGATGATGTTGCGACTTCGAGACAGAAGGTGCTGGAATTCCTTGACATCACTGCAGGATGTGACGGGTGATGCCGGTGATGGTTGCTGGGTGACTTGTCGTGTCTCGTAATGCTCACAGGATGCCGTTCAAGTTTGGCTGGTTCAAGTTGGGGACATCCCTCTCTCGGTGGACTGCACGTTGTTGACAACGCGGTGATAAACCAATGAAGCACTTAGTACAAGAGCTTTGGCATGGAAGGGAGAAAATGAACGTGTCACGTGACAGGTCAGGGCTGTGTCAATGATGCTTGAAGCAAGATGTTAGCCATGTACTATACATAGGTATAGGGAGGAACCCCGAAGAGTGCAGTGGCAGCTCCTGCCCGAGTTGAGAAGGAATTCAAGGATTTGAAGTGTGAAACCCCACCAAAAAGAAGAGTGAAAACCTCCCGAAAAGTTCAAGCTGTAAAAGTGATGTAAAAAGCACAGTGTTATTTTGCTAATGAACATACATCCCACTTCCTGCCCTTACGGACAAAACGGAAAAATGGTAGACGGCGTGGCCTACTGGAACTCTTTTCCTTTCTCCACGGACATGCTGAAGTCAGTACAGGCTGTATATTCTCCTGGGAGATCCATGACACCTCCGGGCGCCTTGTGCTTGACTGAGGAACAGGCTGCCCGCAACCAATTGAATCAATGAATGCACCCTTCCGCTGCACATGGTCGAGCAATTTCCGCCATGTGCAATTTTTGCTACGCTCCTTCTGGCTGACAAGAGATCGAACAGGTGCTTGGCAGTTCACCTGTTAAGCAATTTGAGGAAGATTTCGTTAATGATTGACCATGATGTTGCATGTATACAGGATGACGCCATGAATAACACAGCCCTCGACGGCCCGAAGAGGCGTCAATGCCTTTTGACGCTCCGGAACATGCGAGGATCCTGCCTCATGACTAGCCTGTCCCCTTCGTGGTGTTACTTGCTTCGGATTCGTCAGGCATGCGAAGTGCGGCAAGCGTTGGGAAGCCATGTTCCACATAGTCGTGTGCAGCCTTGCCCCGCCTTCCACAAATGACGAATGTATGAGAGCTGTTGCTGTTTAAAACCCAGTCTACTGACAGCATAAGAGAGGTCAACCTCCCATCTTAGCTCTGTGCTTAGGACAGCTTCTCCTCTGAGCTCTCCCAACACATATCTACGTTCTTGGTTTCTGTCATGGCAGGTCTCGATTACTCGACTTTCTCCTTATGGTGAAGCGTGCTCACCGCATGAAAGTACTTCATACTTACCCAACGCAATGGGCATTCAGTGCAGCCTTGACTCCTTCCCAACCGGCGACAGCGACCGCCGGCACCATGCCGCGTCACGTTGCCGAGGAGGACATCAATTCAGGTAGACTCCACATGCAACGCGATGATCATCCCTCGAGGTTTGTCTTTTGATGTCCACATGTTCCGCTTGAGAGATCTGTCATCGTGACGAAGAATTTAATTATAGCTACATGATGACCCACTACCCACGTGCAGTCACTCGGACAATGTTCAATTCATATCGAGGACAGGCGTTGGGCGCAAACACGGATCGCCTGCCTGCGTACGCGCTCTCAGGAGATTCCTCTGACGACATACAAGGGAATAGTTTATGCGCCCAGCTTGGCAGCTTTCACTTCACCACGATGCAATTCAATGGGAATGAGTATGGTGGCCCTGAGGGAGAAGTAAACCCACCAACGGCCATCACTGAGACTTCGTATGTTTTACAATCCCATTGAGTAACCTTGAACTTCCCGCTTACGTCCTGCCACACACGACACAGCCTTCACTACCCCACGCCGGCCCGTCCATCCGTGCCTCAATATGTCAAGGACATTGGTCTCATTGCCGAGGACGCAAGGCTCGGGTCTTCTATGCTTCATTGTGACGTCAGTGCTCAAGTATCTGCTCGCGGTCAATGAGCACAGTGATCGCAGACAACCAATTGCGTAGAGGTTACAGCAAACTTGATGGTGCTACATCATCGATACCGGACGTTGCTTTGATCACCGCAGGCAGACTGATTTCCAGTCCATCACCACCACCTACTTCTTATGATGAAGATGACTGGTCGGAAGAAGACTGGGGTTGCGGGCTCAATTATTGTGAGCAGTCGCCCACGATCACGCCCGGGACAGCGCGTCAGACAGCGAGCTGCCTTCCTCCCTATTTCCACCCTGCGCAATCCTTGAGCGAATCACAAGTGGCATTTCCCTCAAGTATATTGCCCATCGATCATCGCTTTGCAGCTGCTACGGCCACGCCTTTCCCTGGCTACACGTCCTCACAGTCACCGCATGATCACCCCGTTTGTGGGTCCAATGCTTCTTTCACCACAGCCATCCTCGGAGAGGGACCCCCTCGGCCGGGGTCTGCTCCTCCGTTAATTGATACCCAAGTGCCTTTCGTTGGCAATGTCCGAGCAGCTCTTCAGTTCCCGGAGAACACCGCGACTGGCGAGCACCTGCACGTCACTCAACCGCACCCTTGGTATTCCCCGGCTGTAATACCTTATGCAGGACCAAGTCCGCGATCCTCCCTGAGGGGGGCTGGATCGATCGGACAAAACTCTATAACTCCACCGGGCTCGCGTCACTCGCGTAGATGGTCTTCGGTAACTAACCCTGCGCTGCAACTGTCACCAACTTCTGCGGCGTGCGCTCCCCGTGTCATGCAGTTTTCTCGGCACCCACAATCAGATATGTCGTTTTCCTATTTTAGTCCGCCGACGCACGCTTCGACAGACGGCGAATCAGAGGACGCGATGCCTCATGCCGCAGCCGAAGCTCTGGCAGAGCCTGCAGCCCGTAGTGTCATCAGGTGCGACGGACATCTCGTCGACGAGGAATCCTTGACTATGGCACTCCATAAGCCCGACCAGCAGCTGCACGTCTACGAATGTTTCTGGGACCTTGCTAATTCACCTTGCGGCATGTGGATCGAGGGCGACCAGTCCAGCGTTGCAGACCACCTCAACCTCTTTCACCAATTCAAGGGTGGCGAAGTCAGAACGCGCTGTCTCTGGCGTGACTGCCCCAAGAATCAGATGAAGGGTACCAGCATTGCGCGCCACGTGGTCACTCACGTCGGATTCAGGGTCAAATGCTACACATGCAAGCACGAGTTCGCGAGGGTGGACGCTTGCAACAGGGCTCATAGCAGGTCTGGTTGCTCGGGAGTGGGACGACCGATGTACGGGGATCTCGAACGCGTGCTTGATGCGCGCAAGGTCGAGCTGGTACGGCGTCCGTCGAAGAAAAGACGTATGGACGAGTGATACAGCACACCTCGAGGGTTGCTGTCTCGGGGGGCGGCGCCCCTCGCCTTCATATTTTTGTTCTTGTTTTTTTTTCGGGCAGGAACCGATTAGACCGCCTTCGCTAACTTACATTTGTATTCGATTATATACTCATATACTCATATTCATATCCTAATTATAAAATAACGCAATGGAACTTTCTTAACTTACCTCGCAGAGACACAGTCAGAGACATCATGATCCAGTCGTGTTATTATTTGGCGAATAACACGAATAGCAGCACGAATAACATTAATAACAATAACAAGACGACTAACACGTTCGCATAAGAATACACGCTTTCAAGAATGAAAGGCATCAATCTAGTTCCAATTGGCTTGGGCGTACAGACCCAACACTGCGTTAGCCAATACGGGGCTGTACATCGATACATCTGCAGTCGTGTAGGTCTTCGCGGTCTGCAGACGATTCACGATGCTCAGAACCTGGCTCTCAATGAAGTCCACGAAGACGAGATCAATAGTCGAGCTGCTGGTCACGTTGGGAGGGTTCGAGGAAATGTAACTGGGAACCGAATAGTGGGGGAGCGCGGTGTGTAGAGTGTCATCCCCAGCGTCTGGACAGCTCTACATGGTAATTTGCACATCAAAAAACTGACGTCGACGAGGAACGAAGTGGGAACTTACATCCGTGGTGACATATCCAAGGGTCAGGTTGGTTGTAGCTCGCTCTTCAAGTGCAGCATGTCTGGCCATGGCTTCCAACCACGCGCTGTAGCGGGTCTCTACATAGCCACGACCCCAGAGATCCATCTCCAAGTCGTCACGCTTGCGCTTGGCTGTGCTTCCACCGTTTAGGGTAGGCAGAACCTGGCTGGCGACGCTAAAAGTGATGTTGGGGAGGTAGAGGAACGAATCAGTGAATGGAGCTGCAGTAAGCTGATCGTTCTTCGTGAAGGGGCCCGGGAAAACGCCGAATCGCAACTCTGCCGAGTTGCAAATGATAATATTGGGAATGCCAGCGCGCGTGTTATTGATCGTGAGAGCAACGGGGGCAGCGTCTGCGATGAAGAGAGTCATCACCGATCCATTGGATGGATAGGGGCTTCTGTACGATCATGATGCTTATTTAGCACTGCCGAATTGACCCTGGAGTTACAACATACTGATTCATAGTATAAAGCTGGGGAGAGGTGCCATATGTGTAGGCCCAGGTCGAAGTCGACAGCAAGTTGCTCCAGGCCGAGGTGATAGAAAGACCGTCAGGCGTATCGAAAGTAGAGTTTGAGGTTTGCGTATGATACTAAAAGTCGTCTTAGGACCTCGGAGGCGGTCGTGGGGGACAGACCAGTTGTATGCATACCTCATACGTAACTCTGTTCTGGTCGAGATACCTCCTTGAGAAGGTGAGGTTGCCGGTAGCAGCAGTCAGGTTCGCGCCTATCATCCTTGGTCAATTTCCTGTACTCGCTAGCAGATGCATCGCACATACTCATCCAACCTTTAAAAGATAATGCAATCAGGATTACGACCTTGTCGCTGTCGGGGGAGATAACACACCTATGGTCTCCATGTAGCGTCCACTCTCCAAGGCCATTGATCGTCCGTCATATTGTCGGCAATCACGAATGTGGGTATGTCCTAGAAGGAACGTTAGCACGGGAACGGCTCTGCAAAACGAAGCGACCCCAACCTCCGAAAACCAAGATGGGTGTCAATGGGTGTACAGCACGGATGGCATTGAAGACGGTGGGCCCTGAACATCAGAAGTGAGCGCCGATCACGAGCATTGTGTAGTACATCGAGCACACAGTTGTCATAAGATACGGGCATGTGGCTGCACAGTACTCGTCAGAGAGGGGAATGCAAGTGGATGGCTGTGCAACATACCCAACAAGGAGGAAAACATCAGGTTCCTCGGCAATAGCATCTGTGAACTAGAACAATTCAGCAGGAGAAAGGGCGAGAAAACACATCGATCCACCCACCCATTTCTCCTTGACCATGGTAGCAACAGTGTGCACAGTAGTATTGACGGCGTTGCCATAGAAGTTATAGAGAACGCCAAGGGATGTGACGTTGCGACCTCTGCAGAACCAATGTCAACAATGTCCAGGTATGGCGACATGTAAGAATAGCATCAAGACACAGGAACTGCCTAAGGCAGATAGAAGGAATCGTCGTAATGGACAACATGACAGCAGGTGGAGGGTGATGGATTTGGTGGGTAGGGTCAGAATGAAATTGATACGCACTTGCGAGTAGTGAACTTCGCATAGCGGTCTGTAAACGTGGAAGGATGTTAGTCATGGTATCGAACGTAACATTGGTACGTTGGTAACGAGGGGCATATATGCCTCGCATAGTAGAAAGTAGCAGCTTGTCCTGGAAACGAACAACAATAGAGGGGAATGAATTACTCACTACCAACAGGAACGCTCTGGACCTGGCCGTTAGAGTTGAACACAGTGATGTTTACATTCGACGAGAGGTAACGACCACCCAGTGTAAGGAACGAAGTTGGTGTACCTATTGAATCCAATCGATGCAACAGTCGATTTGAGATTGAGAAAATAACCCCATTAATTTCATCGGCGTCGGTACAGCGATTATTCGGGAGCCGTCCCGTCGACGGTGCGTGAGGGAGCGAAATGAATTATCGTTATTCGTTGCGCCATGACATCGGAGAGAGCAGGGTCGTCCGAAAGCATTTGTTGGTGTGGAAATGAGCGAATATTCCAAAGATATCGTTCAGAAGAGCGCCAGAGTCCAGCAGGGTGGAGTAGGCGGGCGCCGCGAGGGACGTGGTCGCCAGGCCATCAACACGAGGCAGAAGATCAGGGAATGAAAGGACGTCACAACAGCGACGGTTGACGGCAATGAAGATTTGGCAAGTGACATACAGCACCGTAAGAGTGGCCACGAGAAGACGACCCGAAAAGAGAATGCAGTGCACAGAGATGGCAAGGGATAGAAAGATCTTTGTCAGCCTCCAGTGCCCGCTCTATGGGCAGATGTACGTACATGTCGTATGTGTTGGCGTAGTCATAAAGTTCATGGCTATTAGGGACAGAACTATCAGAATCCAGCTTCGGGGAAAGTGAATAATAATAAATAATGAATCAAGTGGAAGGGACTTCTCGACGTCCACCAAAAAGCAAAGCAACGAAAGTGCGCGAAGAGAGACATGTGAATAGACACCAAGATCCATTTCTGGTTGAAGACGAAAATCATTTCGCGCATATATGCACAAGGACGCAATTATAGGGCAAAAATGGAGAGTACGAACTTTCCGATGGCCATCACATCATATGGAAGGCGCTCAAGGAACTTGTTTGACTGGAGGCACATAAAAGCCTTCAATACATAGCCAGCAAAGTACTACGCAAGGACTTACCTCGTGGGCATCCACGCCACCAGGAGGATAACCATCCGATAGACCGGTACCTGGTATGCACATGAATGATTTCTGACGCCGGAAGTACTTCCAAGTTATTTACCATCGTGCAGGTCCCCAGAATCGACGAGAAGAAGATCGACGTCTTTCTCCTGTTGAGGTGTTATGTAGAGCGAGAGAAAAAAATTATCTATGGGAAACCTACAATTGCAATCTGCTTCATGTGCGCGACGAAGCTCGCAAAGTCTCCGAGATCACCACTGCAGATTGCAAAGGATGTTGAGCACTCTGATAACTTGACTTGATCCTCAGTACCCAGAAATGGCCATCGTGCCACTGGGTACTATACACGAAAGCTTCTTCCGCATGTCAGATGAAATAAACAGCTCACCTGTAGTTTGGCTCTGGCCAGCTGGGCTTCTGGTGTCCAAGAAGCCAACCATGAGTGTCTGTGGTATGGAGCACGTTGAAGTCCCCCCAAACAAGAGGTCGATATGGCGGTGTGAGCGGAAATTGCGGATACTCTCGCCTCTCATGAACATGAGCATGCGCGTGGGGATCGCGAGCATCGAGCTCGTGGTCAGCGCAGGCGACTGCAACACCAACGAGGGAGAGAAGGGACAACAGCATGGCGGTGGTGGTACTTCACAACAGTACGCAGCGTCCTTCAGCTTTGTACTTTCGTGAGCGCTACTGTGTGTAGCAGATAGGTAAGTGGGGATTTAGCACATGTGCAATCATCGAACCATGTGCGTTGTGCCGCGAGAGTGGAACCTGGCTCAACTTAGTACTGTGACTGTATCGTCTGTTATAGGCGAAAAGTAGTGGGCAACCATGCGGTCGTTATTGCCTGCGACTACCACACGCGTGATAATACTGTAGCACAACGGCCGTGGAACACAGAATCGATCATGACAGAAGTCCAATAAACGTGCGTTCGTGGCTCGCCCCTGCCCCGGTGGTGCAGTGACAACTCGAAGGCACCCCACCTGATATTGCTCGCCACCCGAGTCATACGATCTTTCGTACGCCACGGCCAGCATATGGGACATGCCTGTTCCTTGAACCCGTGATGTTAAAATGCCTGTTGAGCCTATTATCTCCGGGGCCGCCGACGAGTGCTACTTACCATAGTAGAGGTCGCCCTTATAAGTGCTCTAGTTCAGGAGTCGACTTGCGGGTCGCGACAGTGATGGCCGAGTCAACGTTGACCTCTTGACCATTCTCAATTGCTTGACCTTGGGGTTTGACTGTGTTTGACCAAAGGTCAAAAGGTCAACGCGTGACCTCCAGTGGCACGTGCACACGCGTTCGTACTTTGTTGATCATGTCGGGTGTTATACGGTGCACGTGGGTCCAAGAGGTAGCTAGTATGTAC